>OX235271.1:147196801-147254172 GCA_944472155.2 Trichobilharzia szidati
CGAATATGTAGAAGATGTTTTTTTATTCCTTCACATTCCCAGTGGAACATAGGGTTTCAAGCTAGTGGCTTGAAGTTTCTGTAGCGGTGTTTATTTTTACAGTATGGGGTTGCTAGCCTCATGCCCAACATTTCCTCTTCACCAGCGTTATTTCTGGCTTAGCGAGGTAAAGGAGTGCGTCGACCGGGGATCGAACCCCAGACCACATGTGCATGGTCGGCGAGCGTCCTAACCGCTATGCCACCGATGCATTGTAGAAGATGTACAGCACACGAAATGTTTATGCCACGTGGCATACAGGTGCAGATTGACAGGAGAAGATCAAAAATTGAAATCACCATTTTAAGACAATGTTTACAGGGGTAGAAGCGCTTATTCTATTCCTCAAATCTGGATTTAGTTTACCTTGTAATCTTGAAATAATCTGATTGGACAACTTCTCGTCCCTTTGTTTAACCTTAGGCCAATAGCCAACCAATCAGAACAGTTTATTATCCCCTGACCTAGCCGACCTTTAATATGATTAATAATGTCTATGATGCGTTTTGCAAAAATAGAAAAAAGGTCGGGTACCAATTCTCTTATCTTCTGCCATTGCAATTTTAGTGATTTGACGGCTTGAAATACTTTATGATATATTATCTGTCGATAATTTGCAATAAGTAGATTATAACAGAGCACAGCAGTAGAGTGCTCGCTGACCACGCAGGTGTTCCGGGGTTCGATACCTGGTTGACGCACTCCCAAACCTCTCTAAGCCAGTAGTAAGACTTTTAAAGGGGGAAGGTTGAGCATAAGGCTAGCAACCCCATCCTGCAAAAATAATCACCACTGCTGCAGAAACTTCAAGCCTCTAGCTTGAAGGCCTATGTTCCACTGGAAACGTAAAGGAATAGAAAAAAAGGAAATAATCACAGAAGAAGGCCTTAAGGAGTCAAAATAAGACAGTAGGATTATTTAATAGGACAACCATCATTAAAATCTGCATTTTCATAATCAAAACCAACCTTTAGAATCTCAAAATTCCAACTAATTACTTCTTTTGTAAACAAATACCCACAATACTACACAGACAACAGTAAACAATTGAAGAATAACATCAGTAAAGATCACAAGAAGCGTTTAGTAAGTTTATCTAACGAGGTGGTCTTTCGTGAATCATAAGAACTGGTTATTACAGAACAATAGAACTACGGGTGAGTAGTCAACTCGGCACAGTTGTATATTGCCATTTTATCTTGTAGAATGAGGTTTACATGGTAATCAGAAAGCTGGAGGCTGTGATAGTGTCTCAGATACATGAAATTCACAGAGGGTATACTAAATGCATGGTCAAGCGTTTCTTGATCCAATTTAAAATAAAAATATTGTACGGAAATAATGATTTGACTCTTGTAGATATATCCTCTTATAACCACCAGATTTAATAGTCATAACTTAAACTGAACAACATATGACTAATTTTGCATGATTTGGTCTAAATTGATAACAAGCAAAACTTGATTGTGCGCTGATCCATAAAAAGTATTCATCTAATTAACAAAAGACAAAATTGGTTTTACTTGTTTGAATGGTTGTCGTATGTTTGCTTTACTAGTTTGGAAAAAATGAACTACATTTATTTCCTCTGATTTTAACTGTGCTTTGAAGTTACAGTAGCAATTGGGTTGATTTTCCAGTGTAGGGTCCCTAGCTCTACACTCAATCTTCACTCTTTTTTCTTGGCTTGGAACCGGCTAATAAACTAGGCGAAGTCCAACAATGTTGGCAGCAGAAGAAGTAGTGAAGACAAGGCTTCAAGTGGATATAGTAAAGACAGAGGTAATGAAGATAATCAACAAGGTCACTTCTTTCAGTTAATTAAGCAGCATCATTTCAACCAAAGGCGGCACGGATGAGGATGTCAAAGCCGGTCAGGAAAAGTGAAGCAAGAGAGGCCTTCATCACTGTGAAATTAGTGTGGAATTTTGTCACAATCAGCATCGAGAACAAGACCCGAATTTTCAACACTAATTTCAATCACTAAGTTTTTCTATATGGGTCAGGAACTTGGTACATCACGTAAAGCTTTTCAACGGCCTACATACATTTATCAACAGCTGACTTGGCTCTCTCCTTAGTGAAAATCAGATGGTCAAAAAGCACAGAAACTCTGGGACGAACCAATCAATAGCCTATTGTCCACTAAATATGCCAAGGGAAATGCATGGGACGTACGCTGAGCAAACCGTTGAATGGCATCAAACACAAGACAGGCCCTAGAGTGGAATCCGAAGGGGAAATGACGAGTTGGGCGTCTGAGTGTAATACAGAGGGGATAAGAGCTTCTGAGGAATCATAGAGCCAACTGAAGAGTAGTGCAGAGAACAGAATGGAATGGCAATATGCTGCTGAAACCCTGTGTTCCATTCAGGACCCAAGAGAATAATAACAATAGTTTCCCTTGATAAATAAACAGTATCACTTGATTTTCAAGTCTTGGACTGCGGAGATTCGGTTGACCTCAAGTTAGGTCGCTAATTGACATCAGTCAGAGGATCATCGAAAACCAGGGAGTATTGGGTAGGTGTTTTGTCCTAGTTTAGTACCCTTCATCTGTATGCACCTGTTTGGATACAACCTCTAGTTTCTCACATCAGAACACAATCAGTATAATCATAATCATATAATAATAATACATTTCTACATTTTTACTAATATTAACTTGTTTTACATGTTGTCACCTTCAACTGACAACAAACTAACAGTGTAAATATTTTTCATCAAGAAAAATATAGTAAGCCTAAAAAATAAGATCTATCTTCATCCCCGATAACTAAACTGTGATTCAGTTTAGAAAGCTGAAACAAGACTGATTTTCTAGTGATATTTTGTCATTTGTCCAACTTGTTAAAGAAAAAAATAATATAAAACTGACTTGTATCAATCAACCAAAGCTTCCCAACCAAAAGATAATAAAATCTATGGACTAGTTGCAATCAATGCCTAGATGACTTCTTCTTCTACTTACACATGATAAGATAAGCGATATTTTAATGTATAATAATATTAAAGTGTAAACTGTTAGGTAAATAGGGCAGATAGACTGATGATGTTATGAAACTATCGGCTGAGATATCTAGAGTATGCGCTAAACATAATGAACCATCACCTTTTCATAGCCAATAATCTTAGATGAAATAGTATTATCATTATTGTTTCCTTTAATTCTTAGAGGAACATAGGGCTTCAGCCACCCACGTCTCCATTGCGTTCGGTTCTCTGCTAGAGTCTTCATCTGGCTCCAAGTCTGCCCACACGTTTTCATCTCCTATTCACATGACCTCCTCCAAGTCACCCTTGCAATGACGACCAACTCGCCGCTTCCCTTTCGAGTTCCAATCGAGCAATGGCTTGTCTAGTGATGTCACTTGATGGTTTGTTTTCTCAGAGTATGGCCAATCCATCTCCATTTCTTCCTGCATATTTGTTTCACAATCGGTACCTACTTGGTTGGTTCGCTCCCAGAGATCCCTATTGCTGATCTTTTCTGGCCGGCCATCTGATCTTGAGTAGTAGTGAGCGAAGACAACTGTTGATGAAGGTCTGTAGTTTGTTTGAGATGCTCTTTATGAAGCGCCAAGTCTCTGATCCGTATAGTAGTACTGACTTCACATTGGAGTTGAAAATCCGGATCTTATTTTTCATTCTGAGTGCTGTTGACCTCCACACAGACTGGAGAGCAGTGAAAGTTTGCCTTGCTTTCCCGATTCTTGCTTTGATATCCTCGTCAGTTCCGCCTGTAGTTGAGACGATGCTTCCCAGGTAGGTAAAAGAGGTTGTTTCTTTCAGGTTCCTCCCATTTATGCTGATCGTTGTCTGTTGTTGTTTTTCTTATCCAGGAATCTTCATCACCTCTGTTTTCTCTATTTTCACCTGAAGTCCTACTCTATACATAAAGCTATAGGCGGTGGTCAAACCAAAACATGATAAGTTAAAGATGTTTGAACTACCACAGGTTGGGAATCTCGTCATCCTAAGGATCAATGGTTGAAGACACTTGGTCAAGTAGTTCAAAATCATTACCAAGGAAGATGGATATTCATCACTCCTTATCATCCTATAGATGAATAGAAGTTTCAGTAATCGTTGAATTGTTCTTTCTACCGAAGTCATCAGTGTCTATTAAAGTATTATTTTTTCGCCTCCTTTTTCGAAGTTTAATGAATTGAAGCACTTATTTTTTTACGAAGTTCTACACGTTGATTCTATGGAGTGAAGGAATATATACATACATATAGATAGATAAACAGACGAATTAACGGACAAACAAAGACGGTGAGTGAAGCGTAGCAATACTGTGTTTGAATGACACATAATGTGCTGGTGATTTTGTTAGATGGTCGGAAGCAATCATCAGGAAACTCTGCCCACCTAGGTTTCGTGCTTGTTGGCAGTCACCAGTTAACAAGGCGGCGTATCTGCAGTCTTGAAGGAACTCACATCTCTTCTGGGATTCGAACAAAATGGCCACAGTATGCTGCAGTCCAAATGCACTGTGATGGCGAGCCACCCCCCTAGCATGGTGACCACACTGCAAACTTCACTGGGAGAATCCGGTCTGCACCTACACTAAGGACTAGGCGCATGATGTTAGCTACCTCCTAGTGTCCAATGAAAGCTGATGATTTTATTACACTTGAACTGCTAAGGTTTAGGAAGCTAGTTTATATATATATATAGATCACTGACTAACAGAATCGATCAAATAAGTGTGTACTACTTATACTACTATTATCAATGAATTTCAATAGGACACAGCTCATGTTTATATATATTTTCAAGTGATCAAACACCTACTTATATCTATACAGTTTATATCCTTTAACCAATCACTGAACGTGTGATTTTGGTTTACATTAAACGATATGAAATAGAATGTTCAAATACATATATTATTCAGTTCTGTTGCTAATGTATTATTACACTGTGGAAATAGTATTCAGACGTTAACACCAACAAATACAATGATTCTTACCGTGAGAATAATATTCCGTTGAAACCCATTGTCTGTATCACACCAGCACACATAGTGCCCACTTGCCGAGGCTAATTTAGGTGTACAGTGGAGTTCGAAATCACAACCCATTGACTAAAAATCGAGTGCTTAAAACAACGAATGACGTCTCCATTTCACATTATAATACAAGTTATTGACTGGGGTAATTATATATTGATTTTCAAAGAGAAACGAACACATTAAATCCTAGTCTTTTGCGAGACCAGAACGCTACAAAGTATCATCCTATGACGCAATTACTCAAGAGTCCTCTTTCCCCAGTGAACCAACTGAACAGTCCAATGATAGAATACTCACAGTACACAGAATTGAATAGCGTTGAATTCAATGTATGCGGAAGTATAAAGTCTATGCAAATTTAAGACAAAATGATTTTTCTAATGGTGTGCTTATAGATTTCTAACCAATAAAAAAAACTCATAGATTTCAAAGCGTAAGTTAAAATCATTAGAACTAAGCAATATATAACATTTCATCATGTGTAAGGCATAATTTTTAATTTATTTTTTTTTATCAAAAGATTTCTTATTCCGTAATGTTTAGAAGACAAATTGCATTCATTGATTTTGCCGATTTTTTTTAGGTAGAATTGTGATCTATCAAAATTACCTTATCACTTGATTGTAGTGTCGTAATCCGTTCCTATGGTGGTTTATGGACAAGTTATTTTTGTTTATATATTTTTAAGTAAAAATTTTGCATCAAAACTTTTTTCCTGATGTACATGTTATCAGTGGTAGTATATTCTTGAACTGGGTTACATTTCCTGCACTTTCATCAGAAAATGCTACTTGATACTGATATCTGTGCAATGTAATGGATTTTCATCAAACCATGCCATTATATTTGACCCATTTATTGATACTCGACAATACCCACCGGATAAGGCAGGTGATGCCACTTCAAAAAAGGAATATGTCATGTAATCACCCTCTTTTTACCACGGTGGAGTTGTTAGCTTCATGCCAAACCTTCCTTTTTCTCCTGCCTTCCTATCGGTTAGCAAACTAGGCGATGTTAAGAAGCAGTGCAGCGGCCAGGAATTGAAGCATGACTTCCTGTATAACTGGAGAGCATTCTACTATTGAACCACCGATGCACACGTGTTCTATTACAACGCTAAATTCATACATAAACCCACAGTTCCATTAAGACCAGTAATAGATTTCACCAACTCACCGACATACAACCTATCTAAATACTTACTCTCGGTACTACAACCACTACAAAAGGACACTCAAAATATTGTAAGGAATTCATATGATTTCAAATCCCAAATAGAACACCGAGAAATTGATGAAGACATTATGGTAAGCTATGATATTAACTCATTATATACTAGTATCCCCCTATTACCGAAAGTCTTGATATCATTTCCAGTCTACTAGAATCAGATACAACGCTATCACAAACATGTCCACTGGACACCAGTCAAATAATTAAGAGCTTAAAATTCTGTCTAGAAAATAATTATTTTACATTTAAAGGGAGTTTATATAGACAGACAAATGGTGTTGCTATGGGTTCACCAGTCTCCCCAATAGTCACCGACCTTTTCATGAATAGATTCGAAAATAACATCTTTTCAAGCATACTCACTCCTAAAATATGGTTAAGATATGTAGATGATACTTTTGTAGTACTAAAACAAGATCTACACAATTCATTCCTGGAGAAAATAAACTGTGTATCTCCCAGAATTCAGTTTACTTCGGAGGCAGAATCAGACGTCGGTGAACTACCATTTCTAGACTGCCTAGATAAGAGAAGGGAAAACGGACATTTTAGTATATCCATATTCAGGAAGAAAACCCACTCCAATAAATATTTAGACTTCAAATCATCACACCCCATCAGCGCAAAGATTTCAGTTGTTTCAAGTCTTCTTAGACGAGCACACTCTCTGATAACGGATGAGAAAGAAAAAGAAGAAAAATATCAAACATTACTGAAACTCTTAAGCAAAACAACTACCCAAGGAACTTCATCAACAAAATCAACACAGACATTAAGTATGGTCGAAAACGCATTCCGAAAACATGGACCTCGACAGTCGTCATTCCATATAGAGCAGAGACGTCAGATGATATCAGAAGAGTACTCAATCAGCTCGACACTAGAGTTTTCTTCAAAACATCAGACACACTACGAAACAACCTTGTCCATATAAAAGACCAGATCCCTAAAGATTCTCTATCTAATTGTGTCTACAAAATAAAATGCTTGGAATGTGATGCGATATACATCGGACAAACATCTCGAGAAATCAAAATCAGAAGTAATGAACACCGTAGAGCATCTGTTCGACCACCAAGAAATCCAATTGAACTGGAAAAACTTGAAAAATCATCAGCCATAGTCTACATGCTATAGAATCAGGTCACAAAATTGATTTTGACAATATTGAAATAATCCAGAAAAACTTCAGAAATCATAAAGAACGTCTAATATCAGAAGCACTTCATATCAAGTGGAATCCAAATTGTCTGAATAGGAATGATGGACTAAAACAGAATCTGACCTGGTTACAACACCCCTCCCCCATCAAGTGACAAAATCAACACGAATGTGATAAGCAAGTTCATTATGTAAACACACACTGCTTTTATAATTTTAAACACTGATCAAATCCAACAATCTACACTTGATTTTGTTATCTTTACCAAATGACCAACTTGACAACGAAAAATGACCCCAGTCTAACGAACGATGATCAAGTTAGTAAACTTTGTTTTGATACCATAACAGATGTACTATTACCTTTGTTATTTGGTTTAGTGATCTTCATTGGTATTTTGACTTTCAATATGTCCTTTTAACTTGACCTAAGTCTATTTTCTCACCCCCTAACTGTTTGTTATATATATGCTGAGATTTTGTAAATTCCGGTTTAATAATACTTTGATAAAGCTATTAGCATTAAATAGCGAAACGTCAGTAAAAACAATATCGTTTTGTTTTTCATTCATTGGGAAATACAAAAACCTTCATTATAATGAATATCATATACCCAATGCCAAAATTTTTTCAAACTGTTGAAAGTGAACTTGGTTTGGACATATATGACGACATCAATAGTTATTATAACCATAGCAATTATTCTAAACAAAACTTAACATAAAATTGTCACATTATGGTATTATACCTTCTTGAAGAGAACTACTCCTCACTAATGTGTTAACTGAACGCCTAACTAAGAAAACATTGGAAATTGGAAGTCTTTAAGTAGCTGTAGATCCCGATGTTGATAGTCAAGTGTAATAACTTACTCATAGAACATACAGTTTTTGTTTTATATTATAACAATACTCTTCATAGAATGAGTTTTAGTCATTAAATTTTTTTTACAGAGATTTGTAGTGCAATAACTTTCAACGTTTTTCAGTAGATGCATTCATAAAAAAGTTTGAAACCTCTCACTAACAGAATGACACATGTTTAAAACCGATGGTTTACTGAAATATTTATAGAGAACAATGTACCCTGAACATAACTTTCGAAGGGTATCTTCCCATAAGTGACTAGTGAGTATTAACAATCAACTTAACACTTTTGTATAGTATGAGCACAAGCAGAAATAAATCAAAACTTCTACGCTCATTAGGTTCCGAGTCCATCCTATGCTATAAATGTGATGAATAATTGGTAGTTTAGTGTTGAGATCGTTCCACATTGTCGTGACCAGTGGGTGCCATTCTGTCGGAAGTGAAGACAAATGCTCGCTAACGACATTGACTGGTGCCAGTCGAAGTTAGAATTAATAGGCCATTGAGTCTTGTCTAAGTGGTTGAATGGTCTACGAGCTTGCATTGTAACCGAAAGCTCCTGGGTTCAAAACCCGGTGGAGGCGTACCGCCAATGAGTCCCCAAATAGGACGAAATGACTGTGATTGCTTTTCAATGGCTCTCTAACTCATATCAATCCGTGGTCAAACTTGAAAAATAAAAAAATAAATCAACTCTCGAAAATTTCTTTATTTCAACTTTTCCAACTTGACATCAAAAACACTTTCCTTATATAACAACGGGGTAGCTTCTATTTAACAAACAACCAATTATTTATTCACATTATGGGATTTGTGGGAATTTCGATTAACTTAAATTCACATATCAGATTTCGTCAGATACCAACATCAGTTAGAAAGATCATTAAACAACTAGGGAGGACTTAACAACTATTTCGTCCTATCTTGGGAGTCTCCAACAGTGTCCACCCACGATCTCATCACGAATGAAACCCCTGACATCCAAGATACGAGATCAAGCTCACTGAACATTCAACCACTTGAGCTGGAATTCAGTGAACCGTAAATTTTAACTCTGGCAACTCGTGATATAGCACTACTCTCACCGATGCCTTCGATGGGCAACCACTTCACGTTGATCAGTGTAATTGATGGTGGTTCGTAACAAAAATCAAACAAGCGATATTAAATTTATCCAAAGTCCTACAAATCCTATAATATCTAAATATCGATCTCCAGCTTACTTACTGATGGCTACTGGATGGATGTTCTGAAGCTGTAGTGAGAAGTCGTGACCAGTGGGGTTCATTACGCCAAGGTGAAGTGGATGCTCATCAAAGGCATTTGTGTGGGCGGTGTTATACATGATGTGTTGACAAAGTTAGAATTCACGGGTCATCAGACTCCAGCCAAAGTGACTGAATGGTCAACAGGCTTGGTCTAGTAAGCTAACTCTGTTGATGTTTGATGACTTCATTTTGTTTGTTTGCCAATTTCTTTAATTGCTTATAATTCTTGTATTCACTCAGATCTCTTACATAATTTCGTATTCTCTACTTTGTTTCTGTGGGCATCCTGAATACAACTCAATCATCAATCTATTCATATGATTACGTAACTTCTTTTTAACAATTGTTTGTGACAAATCATCACCTTTGTTACTACCCTAGTTTCATTAACACCCAATTTTCTTGACTGTTTTTGTATTACGTAACTCCACCCAAAACTTACTAATTCTCACCTATTCAGTTAAAATAACCATAACCAATTGTATTTTTCAATTAGATCCTCATCTCTGGCTCTACTCTTATGTATGTAGCATTTTTATTACAATACACAACAATTTACCAATCAAGTGGCGATATGTTTGTTAACAATAATTAGTCAGTGTCAACATGTCAATGGGGTGATAATTAATTATTAAAATTAAACAATTTTATACTACTAATACCAATGCAGGTTAACTGTAAAGATGAATTCACATGCAGTTAAAAAATTAATTATCACCCCAATGACATGTTGACACTGACTAATTATCGTAAACAAACACACATCGCCACTTGATTGGTAAATTGTTGTATATTGTAATAGAGATTGTATTTTTGTTTGACAAACTTAATGTTCACATACATACATACAAAATAACCCATATATATTTGCGATTGTACAGCTAAAAAATGAATTCGCTGAAAGGAGACTCTTCACTGAAATACGTGTTTTGTTTTTATTAATAACCTGAAGGTCCCGCGTTATATGCCTGATGAAGTCGTGAGTGAGTAGTAATGACGAGTTCCAAGATGGGACGAGACAACTGTTCATTCCTCCCTGTTTTTCAATGATCTTTCTAACTGATATTAGTATGTGAAAATTCTAACAATTAAAATTCAGTTATTTATTTCCCTGTGAAATTTTTTGAATTTTATAAGATTGAAGACAACAATCCAAATCATTCAACCAGCAAAATAAAATAATTTATGCTCGTACAACCAAGTACAGGAACTCGACGATACCAAATTTGGCCCATGTTCTAAGTGACAGAGACGATGTTAAGCGCGAAACCTATGACTTGCTTTGTTGTTAATAACATAATTTTAGGCTCTTTTATTTCTCTCGTATTTTGCATTCTATAGTGAACTCCTTCCTAAACATACTTAGCTACTTAAATTATTAACATTGGCTTCCTTTTTTGTACTTTACTTTATTCCTTCTTTTGTGTATCTACTGGTTCCGACTATATTAGCACTATGAGTATTACAAAATTGTCCTGTCATTAACCATCATGTAATTATTGGTTTTTGTGGTTGTTGTTTGTTTGTTCGGCAATATTAACTGACAATCTTGGTTGTGAAAGCCATTATCATCATCTTAAAATTTTGTATCATGCAGGATTACGCACACTACCACTGTGGTGAGAGCTGTCTACTAGCCAAATTGGTAAACAGTAATTTACGTCAATGTTTACGTTCTCAGGATTTGTCGTGAGAAAATATGAACAAAGACTGATTCAAAACTGACCACAGCAGACTTTGCGTAGGTGGATGCAGTTAACATATAGATGATCTGACATTGAAGAAACAGTCACAAAGAGATGAAAGATTAACTTTAAGTGAGAAACAACCAATCAGAAGACTGTGTTTGTTTGCTTAACTAATCTATAATAATGTACATGAAAATATATAAATATGCTTTGATTTCCTGAATAAACGATCTGTTGCCTGGTCCTTGTCTTCTGTTGTTACACCACTACAAACACAGCATTAGAACTGACAATAAAAAAAACAACCCTGAAATGTTATTTTATGATTGTTTGGTGTTGTTTCAACCTAAATTAACTAATAATCTTGGCGATAAACATTTTTAAATATCATTTCATAACTTCTTGTATGACTACAGCTTTACTGTCACCATGCGTAATCACATCATAGGTTCCACTACCCAATACTGAGATATTATTATATGTTGTTTATTTTCCTTTCTACTTCTTGGTATTTTTTTCGCATTTTTAAAATTATTTTTGTGTTTGTTTTTCTGTTATTGTTTTTATATTTATTTTTTGAAATACTCCTTTTAAATGTTTGATAAAATTAGATGCAAATATTGTAGATATGTGCTGAAAATTCCACACTGTACCACTAGTACTGTTTCTGGAATAAAGCAAATTATTATGATTATTTTTCCAAAGTTTGGTTTGTAAGGGTTTGTTATGTTTTTACGAGTTGATCACGGACTGATATCAGTTAGAGAACCATTGAAAACCAGGGAGTACTGGACAGCTAATGTTTCATCCTAGTTTGGGAATCATCGGCAGTACTTTTATCTCCCTCCAGTCAACGACAATCTACACTGAATATGCTACACGTTAATATACAATTGAAAGTACAAGATATATTGCAAAGCAATTCAAAACACACACAGGATTGAATAAACCAGTATTTGGACATAGTTTTCTCCTAATGTATTTGTGAATAGTCTACCAACATGTCTCATATGTTTCGTGAAAAATCACTCGATTTCACAGACTGACGAAAGTGGAACGAAGTTCACACGCCTTCAATATAATGTTTGAAAGTTCAACCATGAAATATTAATGAAATTTTAAATTGTGTTCTACGTCAACCTTAGGAACAACATAATTAAAGAAAATAGACTAACGTCATGAGACATATTAGTCAGCCATTCAAAAAAAAAATACAGGATAAGGAATGAACTAGAATCTGGACACGTTTCTTTTAGTGTATACGAGTCGACACAACAACATGTGAGTCACAAATCCCTATTACACATGATGTTGAAGACTTGAAAAGGTTGATCATAGATGTCTACGATCTCTTTCCCACGTTAGGTGGTATAATAAGGTAAGTAATGTTGACGTTAGGAGTAGAGTGTTGGGCAAAGAGGGAAAATCAATCGACGAGGCTATAAAGTTACATAGATTGACATGGCTAGGTCACGTGCTGCGCGTGCCTAACCATCGCCTCCCCATCCCGACGGACATTACTAGCTGATATAGGTGCAGGTTAGAAAAGAGTAAGTGGTGGCCAAACTAAAACATGGCCTCATCAATCCATGAAATCCTTGACAGTTAAACTGAGTCAGGTAGGGAGATGCAGACTTCCGGGTTGGGGCCCTCGGGGCCATAGAAGAATCAATGGCTGGTGACATGGCTCAAAATCGTTGTCAATGGCTTACGCAGATGTATTCAGTCTCTGTAATCTTTCATATTCCTTTCTACCATTACTCATTCTGTTTCATTCTTGTAATTGTCAAGACTCTATTGATTCTCTTCACTCATCTTCTTGTCTACCTTTGTATGCTCTTTGGAACGTGGCAACTGGAACTGCTGCACTTCGGTGCCAAGTTCTGTGTTGAATCCAGACATAACACATGATGCGTATGTAATATAAAGCGAAGTATTGATTATTTACTACGTTTGAGTCATTGCAAGCTAAATAAACGGCATAAATATCTATGTTAGAATAATATGGGTTCAATGATCCACATTCTTACCAGTAGATCATTCTTATAATGATCGCATTTATACACCCAAAAGTATCACCAATGTTGCCAGGACATATATTTAAAGTAAGTAAGGTTATAAGTGAGTCAGTCAAGAACGAGACACATTTATCCAGTGATGTATTTTATACGCATATGTGTGACATTTCGATAACTTAGACGTATACGATAGTGAAGTGAAACTGAGTGAAACATGATCATAAGTTAGGCTTGTTAGTTCAGTTGACAAAAATGAAGAATCGATGGGCAGATAGTATTTTTTTTAAATGCTGCGAGGCTATTCAAATACATGTATGGAACAAAAGTTTGTCCAAATACTGGTTCCCTCGTAATCCTACAATCAGCTAGATAGATAAGCAGTCTATTATTTAAACCTCAGTCGCTATCTTATGTTAACATCAGTCTATTCTACTGGGCATTATCTCATATAATCTTACTATGTGTTAGCTCTACTTTACCGGGAAAAACTATTTCTTTAACAAGGAGGAATTCATTCTTCTGCCATGAATAAACATTTGTGTACACATCATTCTTCTTTAAATTAATTGGCGTTTCTCGTTGACTCGATGTCTGAAGATCTCATTTGGGATGCAGATACACTCACACTGACAAGTCCCAAAAAGGACCAAGTGTGCGGCCTGGATACTCCGGTATGAGGTTGCTAACCTTACGCTCAACCTTCCCACTTTTCTGGGATCACTATAGACCAGCAAACTGGGTGAGGTTTATGAATGTGTCAGCTGGGAATCGAACCCCGAACCCAATCCGTAGCTAGCAGGTATTTTACCACTGAACTATGTGGATGTTTTCAATATGGTCGTGGTGGTTTAATTGCGTCAATTTCATTATCTATCTAGACAACATACTCAGCATTTACTCCCATGTGAAGTAAACAGAATGAAGTAAGCACTAAAGAGGGGCTACCTAGGAAGACAATGAAACCCTAGTAATCACACCAGCCGGTTCAGGGGACACAATAACATCAACAACAAAAAATGTTAGTACTGTAAAATATTCTAAATAAAAAGAATTTTTATTGAATTACAACAAAACTTCTATAATGAGTTGAGCATTCTGTGGATTAGCTAAACAGCCTGCTGCCAATACTACTACTAATACCAATACAAATACAGGTTAACTGTAAAGATGAATTCACATGCAATTAAAAGCTTGGATGTACCACATACATAACATAAGAACAAAGCACAAAACTGATATGCTAGAAAGTAAATAATTTATTGAACTCAGTAAAATAAACTACTCAACTATTGTTCGTATTGTAGGTAATCATTTTCGTAACAACGCATTAAAAAAACGAAACCGATATTACAAACAAAAATGACGGTAATATCATCATGTGATTTATCAACAAACAATTTTATAAATAATTAGAACATACAAACTTAATATCTTTACGAAGTAAACTATGAAACAATAAAGAATTTCAGATACATGTCAATAAACTACTTATTAAAAAAATTATATAACAACAACAGTGATTATAATGATTTGGGCACTATTGTGGATAAGATGACGATGACGATGAAATTATGACCAAGATATTGATTAACGGATTTATCTTAGTCTATCTAAGCTAACAAAGATCAGTCATCTCTAATGATATAACCACTGAACACATTTGTACTTTTAGGAGAACCGAAAGAACTCAGCTTAGACCATAATTGCATAGAGTCTCCTTCTGTTGCACAAACACTCAGGTGCCCTATTATACAGGAGACCATGAGATGGAGTTATCGATGCGTACTGAGATCCGAACTACAGCAAAGCAGCTATCTGGCACCCCTTGGCTTTCAATGGTTCTCTAAATAAGGTCATTTCGTGATCGAATTCGGGAGATCATTCTTCATCTGTAAATTCATCAAGTGACAAGTGTTAGATACTCCGGACCATATTCGATGATATATTGCTTTAATGACAAGAAGCAGTGAATGTAACGGAATGATTGTTTAGGAAATCCCTCTTGAAGGATCTATTTACGAGAGTGATACCTTTTCGGATGATTCAACTAACTTTGCAATTATTATCCTCTTTTCCTTCGGCTGTATATAATTATTCTGACGTTCATATCACCTGTTGATAACCCTCATTATTTGTCTTTGTTCTTGTGTAAGCCCTCATTTAAACGCTCATCTTCACAATTGTATGATGGTATTGCTCTATGTTTGTGACTTTGTCTGAATGAGGTCAAAGTTGACCTTGGGGATTTTAACCTCAGACTGTCTGCGGTGTATTGTATAGTGCGTGATTCATGCTGACAGAGTTTTGATCTCACACTACTGGGAATATTCTTCTTGATTCTCTGGTACTTCTTACAGTTGATTTCGATTTAATAATTTTGTTGCCGAACGCAGCACTGTTGAGGTAATTTTTAGTTTCAATATGTTATTACTGTTAAATAGTACCACAGATTTAATCGCAAATAACTGTAATTTTATTTATCGTCGGTACATTCTTAGAGAAACGGTGGTAACTCAAGGAATTAGTTGGCTATACAGTAGAACGCAAAGATTGGTTTCCTGAGTTCAGACCACAAAACATGTCAGTTTTGGTTGCTACAGTAAATATGAAATTAAAGTTCATTCCTTTCCATTGACTATCCACATTCATCATGTATATTCAAAAAGAAGGATTTTGTCTGCCAAGTTAGTATCAACATAAGGATTAAAGTTATTTTGATTGTTATTTCAGATAATTATAAGAGTATTGTTAACATGATCTTTTTGTGAACACAAAAGCTTTTAGTAACATTTATTATTATTATTATTTAGACAAAGCAATAAGAAGACATAATTTGTATTTGCGCACAACACATTTCGAACAATCTGATCACACACGGACTTGTCATAGGAATATATATATGAAATTAATAAAGAGTTAAGAGGTGAGAAAATAGACTTAGGTCAGGTTGAAAGGACATATTGAAGGTCGAAATAAGAATGAAGATCACTAAACCAAATAAGAGAGGCATAAGCAGTCAGAACACCAAGACCCAGTCTCCAACTCGCCCCAAAGAAAGACGTGTACATCAAGCTACCCTAATTGGGTTGTCATAGCAACTTGAAAACTAGATAAAGATTGAACGCCGTTGTTAAAAAGACTTTTTATGCAGTTAATATCATAATAATTGAGAATGTGAAGCCAATATATCCATCTAAACCCTTAGAACATGCGAAAAATGATGTCACATTCCACCGTAATTACCAATTTGAATATACGTGTGGAAACACACACATATAGAGGACTTATCGATCTCTGCAAGTAAGGGCTTCAGAGCACATTCCTAAATGGCTACAGAAGCAAATAAAATTCTCGGAGCCTATTAATGGTGAGAACAGGAGACCTAGCTCCTTCATTGCGAAACATGATTATAGAGACAGGACATAAAATTGATGTTTACATGTCTTTTAAACCTATCTAAAGAATGTATTTGGGGCGTATCCTTAAGTTTGTCAAAGCCCTAGTAATTAGAAAGTTTAAACCACCTTTATGAGTTCAAAAACAATTCGTCATCACATTAAACCTACTTTCCTTTGGTAAACTTTGTTTTGATACCATAACAGATGTACTATTACCTCTCTTATTTGGCTTAGTGATCTTCATTGTTATTTTGACCTTCAATATGTCCTCTTAACTTGACCTTAATTTATTTTCTCACCTCTTAACTCTTTATTAATTTCATATACATAATCCTATGATTAGTCCGTGTGTGACCAGATTGTTCGAAATGTGTTGTGCGCAAATACAACGTTACACGATTCAGACAAATTACGTCTTTTTATTGATTTGTCTAAATTCATAAAAGGAACTAATTGTTGTAAATTAGTATTATTATTATTATCAAAATGTTTATATTACCTGACAAAATGGAATATTTTCTGGTAATAACTCAGCTACACGTTTTGTCCATGATGTAGGTTCACGTAAAGGTGAAAAATCTGTGACGATACAACCGATATTAGCACTTTTGATTAAATTTAACAAGGATTCTCCAACTGCATCAGAATAACATTCATTATCAGCCTCAGTGATATCATCAGTTTCAGCTAATTTACGCTTTACACCTGTTTTAATTTTTGGTTTGTTTAACGTGTTCGCAGAGGTGATATGAAATGGAATACAAAGTTCACGGCATTCCTTCAAGGAAAAAAAAGTACAAATAAAAAGAAAAAAAAAGAATAAAATAAATCGAACGGTTTATATAACACTACATCAACGTATATTATACAGAATTCAGTTTAATAACAATAATAGCACAATTTGTCATTCTAAACTAAGAACAGTGTTCCAGGTAAGGGTATCGTTAACCGGAACAAATTTTTAATGTACCAAGCTATGCACACACCTATTTTGTGAGGGTTCCATAGCCAAGATTAAAGTAGATGGTATGGAACTCAAACCGCAGACCTAATCACTGAAAATCAACTATTAAAACGAATAAGTCCAATCACCCACTTATGCTAACACGCTAGATTGAATCTGATATCTACCGAAAAAATCATCTAGAATATTCAAGAAGACAAAAGGTTTAGGGAAGAAACCTTTCTCGGTGATAACATTACCTGAAGTCCTAAATTTGCTTTTTTGAAACCTTTTATTTCTACAATTATTATTATTTAATTGAATTTTAGATTTTCCCGTCGATTGGTTGGACCGAAGTGCTCGGTCTCAGGTTGACACGTCGGCATCTTGTGCAGATGCCTCGACAATGTCTGGGCATGTAATTAGAATTTAATTAGTGGATGGTAACTAGCAGTGGAATCCAGGATGCGCATTTCGTCTTTGGGATTCGCCATCTGGATGTACCTGCATTCCCAAGCATCTGTACAAGAAGCCCACATGTCAACTTGAGACCGAGCACTTCGGTCCAATCAATCGACGGGAGAATCTAAAATTCAATTAAATAATTAATATGACCCGTTGCACAAGAGGTGGCTCACGTGGCCCAAGTGGTCTAGTGGATAACGCTTTGCCTTTGGAACTATGGGCACTGGGTTCGAGCCTTGGTGGGAACATCATCACTCACTGGGGAACGCAGGTGCATCCAGATGATGAGTCCCAGATAGGGCGAAATGCGCGTTATCCTGGATTCCACTGCTAATCACCATCCACCAATTATATTATTATTATTTTGTACCTTTGTATTCAGGGTGGAGCACAGGGCTTAAAGCTTAAGCTGTGAAGTTGCAATAGCAGTGGTTTTATTTTTGCAGGGTGGGATGGTCAGCCTCATACGCCCAACCTTTAGTTTCAGATTAGTGAGGTTTACGAGTTTGTCGGTCGGGGATAGAAACTCAGAGCGCGTGTCATAGTTGGCTGTTACTCTACAGCGATACAATACTGAAATTATTTAATTGGATATAGTAAATGTATTAGGTTAAATGAAGATTATTAGTTTAAACAGCATATAAAATATCACAAGTCTAATTTTGAATAAAGACATGCAGAGGATTGATTAAAAGAGAAAAGATCTAAAAATTTTAGTAAGGATGTAACATAATTTGTACAGCAAGAGTAATCAAGACAAGTATTACAATAGAATGATGATCATGCTTGGTCAGTATAAATTTAAGCTGAATACGTGAAAAGTTAACCCCGGGAATGAGTCCGTAATGAATTTAAGGGTTGAACGACCTCATGTAGAATACGTGATTTCTCTTTCTCTTTGCGATATCTATTCCTTCTCAATGTATAAACTATAATGAATGATAAATCGGTTAGTTATATAAAAAGGCGTTCAGTAAAGAGTTACTCTTTTCAGACATATCATCCTCAAGCTGTACAATCGTATATGTATAGTAAATTTTCATAGCGACAAAAGGAATGTTACCACAGATGTTTCATTCAAATTGTAAGCTTTAGATAACAATCATGTAATACAGAAGACAAGATTTATGAGCACTCTGATGTTGACCTGCTGGTTTGTTCAGTGTCCAGAGTCGATCAGGTGTCCCAGAAAACAGCTATAGAGGAATCTTTCTTTTCCTTTATAAAACCATGAGGATAAATGTTCGATAATACGCTTGGATAGCAAACGCTGAGTATAGGTGACACATCTAGCTCCATAGGAAAAGGTGGATTGATAGATACACATTAATGAGATGAGAACAGTGGTAGCTTACTCCTCATGTTTATATGAATCACCAGTTTTGTAGAGGAAGTGAATCGAAGTTCACCTGAGAAGAAAGTGTTATTCAATGAACGGGACTGGCCGTTTCTTAGTATTTCCACCAATGAGTCTCCATTGAACTGCAGATTTCGATAGAGTTTTCGGGTGTGTGCAGTTCCCTGAGGTGTTGAATTCATAGATTTTGTGATGAAGCGTTTGGGGGTGGCCATTTTCAATAAGAATCCTGTTTAGAGTATTCACCTTCTCGCCAATGGTGTTAGAACTGCAAATATTGCAGACTCTGTGGCTCAATGAGAGGATCAGGTTTCATTTTTATATGAAGACATCCAGCTTTCACAGTTAGATGCCAAGTCAATAAATAGTACCTTCTTTAGAACTGAAATGAATGCCTTTCGTTACTTAAGTTTTATTTATGTTTTCTATCATATACCATATTTTTATAGTTGACTTAGTCATCCTATTTTTGAAAAAATTATTTTTCTTTTAACAAATTATGGAAGCTTATCAAAATTTTTTCAAAAGAATGGATACTGAACAAAGAGTACTCTTTCTTATAACTTCATCATCAGGTTCTGCAATTATATATACATTATAGTGAATGAATGAATTAGTGTTATGAACAATATTAATGTTTAAATAACATCGAATCAATAATATTGATAGATTACAGCTCAATAACATCAACATAAAATAAGCTGAATGTCAGAAAAATCAGGAAAGATAATATTACAAATTCATGAATTTATAGTCTCTACTGAAGACCAGGGCAGTAGTAGGGGCTGGACTTGCTTCTTTTGAACACAGAGCACTGGTTGTTTGAGGCGAATTGCAATAGCCTCTGCTGTTTGGACCATGCGGTGCTTCGATGATTTTGGCAATTTATTACGCACCCGGTAAATGATAGAGAAGGATTCTTCAACGCTGACTTTGTGGCCGGTTTGCACCAGATGGTCCAATATCGAACTGTTAATGGTTTTAACTACACCTTTACTTAGCCATAGTGGGAGATGTTCTCGAGCACGAAAAATCAAGTTCCTAGAGCAACGGCCAATATAACTCGCCCCACAAGCGCAGTTGAATTGGTAGATACAATTTGAAGTGGCTAGTTTAGGTACTTCATCTTTCAGTCAAGGTAGCACCATCGGTCGTGTAGAGAATAATACGTGTAGTTCGCCAGCATTAAAATTAATTAATTAATTCCTCTGGTTACTATGGTCATTATGATATCAAGACTTCATTTTTTATCAGATTTGTGACTTATTTACACAATGAGGAAATTTCCTTTTAACCTGATATATATTTACTATTTTCAGGGAGTCCCAAACTGGGACAAAACGGCTCTCCAGCACTCCCAGGTTTTCCAATGGTTCTCTAACTCATGTCAGCTCATGATGAGATCCTCCAAGCAATATATTTACTGTTGAATTAAATAATACCGATATTTTCAAAAAGATTGCGATTGTATAGCAGGCGCTGTAAGTCAGATCACTGAAAAAGTTGACTTTTCTGAACATTTCGACTACAAACTTATGTCTAATACTGGAAAGAGACTTTGGTTGTACATTCTATCAATAACTCATCTGTAACAACTGACACAAACAAATGCATTGCATAACCAGTCATATCGATGTTAGATTAATTTAGCTAAGAAATTACATTTCCGTTGAATACGACAACTCTAATAATAATCAGTTCGACTAAGCAAGGCAACAGTCAAGTCAACATGCATAAAAAAATCATTAGTAAGCCCTCCACTTAGATTTCGTGCTTATTGGCACTCATCAGTCAGCAAGGCGTATCTGCAGTCTTGAAGGAGCTCATGTCCCACCTAACACGATGGCAATATTACAGACTTGACCGGTTGTAATTCAGTTTGCACCAATATCAAGGACTAGACGCAGGACATTAATTACTAAGTAGTGTCCACTCAGAGTATTTCAATGGGTATCACAGAATTAATAGCTCGGTTGTAATACCAGACATGTGTTTCTTATTTATTCCAGCAGCATATTGATGTGATCGAACTTGAACAGCCTGGAAATATACTGAACAAGGGCGGTCCTCTCTGTGTGTCTATCACAGATGAACAGAGTTGGACTATCCGGCTGGTGCTGTTTCTTTGCGCATAAAAGCTATAAATAAACTGAGAATAATTATTACCATTTATAAATATGTTGCTGTAATCTAGATATTATTGATGTGAAAATATTGTATCACACAGACTACAAGTGAATACTGAACTTGATTGAATAAAAATATGTAAGATGAATTCACGATAAGGTTATCTGTGGTCACTTTTGGTGCCATTTAAATGTTACAAAGCTTTACTCAACAGAAGGGAAAGGTCTGTGAAATTATTAACCAAATGATTGGGTCTAACAACGTTTAACTAAAAATTCAGCTCCCAGTAACTGCAGTAGCGGGATTAACGTTAGTTAGATCTCAACTATCCAGTACTGGACTATAAGCCACACTTATTGTGTAGGGGCTAATAATGCTACCCATTTGGCCAGGCTGAAGTACGTGAAGCGAAACACAAACCCACAATCTACTGACAAACAGTCGAGTGTTTAAGCCAATATGCAGCATCTTCACCGCCAGACTGACACAGGTGAATAACAATAAATCACTTTACGTTCAAACATCAGACGATCTTTTTTTCATTCCTTTGCGTTCCAAGTGGAATACAGAGTACCAAGCTCAGAAGTTTCAGTAACAGTGGTGTGAATCTTTTAAACTCACACCAAACCTTTCTTCTCTATCCGGATTTCTACCGGCTAAGCAGCGAGGGGATCGACATGAAGAACCTAGAAGACCTGGATTTCGCGGACGATTTATGTTTGATGTCACAAAAAATCGAAGACTTACAGGCGGAAACCGACAAACTGGTCGAAGAAGCGGCAAAGACAGGACTCCAACCAATAACAACAGCAGCAGCAACATCCAGTGCCAACCACCATCAACGGGAGGGATTTCAAAGAGGTTACTTCATTCACTTATCTAGAAAGCATTGTTCCAACTACAGGAGGAACGGACGAGGATGTCAAATCGAGAATTAGGAAGGCGAGAAACACATTCATCAACCTGAAACCAATCCGGAAATCTTCGTCACTCTGCATTAACAAAACAATTCGAATTTTCAATACAAACGTCATGTCCGTCAGTTCTTCTATACCGATAAGAAAGTTGGTGGCTCACAAAGAATATTTCCAACAGGTTGCAGACCTTTATCAACAACTGTCTTCGTTCTATTCTCAAGATCAGATGGCCGGAAAGAATCACCAACAAGAAATTTATGGGAACAAAAAAACAAGAACTAATCGCCCAACAAATATGCAGGAGAAAGTGGAGATGGATTGGACACTCGCTGAGGAGGCCGCTGGGTGACATCGCGCGTCAGGCCATTGCTGGAGTGGAACCCGAAAGGGAAGCGGTGAGTGGGACGTTCAAGGGTGACATGGAGGAGATCGTGTGAAGAGGAACTGAAGCAGTATAGATTAACATGGATGCAGGTGAAAAGTACAGCAGAAGACAGAAGCAAGTGGAGACATGCAGTTGAAGCCATATGTTCCAATAGGAATCCAAGGGAACAATAATAATATAATAATAAGCAGCGAGGTGTTTAGGAGTGTATCAGTAGAGAATCAAACCCGGACCATGTGTGTAGTTTGCGAGTATTCCACCAGTGAATCATAGATACACTCAAACATCGTATAACATATAATAAAAACGAAAACATCGAGAAATACCTGCTTTTAATTATACTCAATTGTTAGCTGAGAAATTAATAATGTCTAAAAATGTGTTCCAAACCAAATTAATGAAATATAACATGGAAGGAAACATTTAGTATAAAAATATATCAATCAATTGCAAGAGAAACAATACAAAACTTTGTTCCTCCCAGTTAATCGTTACTGTCCAATAGCTAGCTGATTATATATGTATATATATATATATATACTTTGAACCAGTTAATCGGATTATTTAACTGGATCACAACATTTACAAAATATCTATAAATAGCAAGCTTATTCAAACAGTTCACAAATATAGTGATAAGAAGCTATTTGGAAATTCTTGCATAAGACAGGTAAATTATTGTTTACAGTAACCTTAAATTTTAATCTGATTTCTTTGTTATTCACAGTAATGAGCAGATTTATGAAAGTATTAATGAAATCGTAGAGAGATAAATACTCACACACTTGGCAAACATGTATTACTATTAATTGTTTCCTTTAATTCCTAGAGGAACATAAGGCTTCAGCTGCACGTCTCCATTGCGTTCGGTTCTCTGCTAGAGTCTACACCTGGCTCCATGTCTGCCCACACGTTTTCATCTCCTCTTCACATGACCTCCTCCAAGTCACCCTTGCACTGACGACCAACTCGCCGCTTCCCTTTCGGGTTCCACTCAAGGGTTTGTCTAGTGATGTCACTTGATGGTTTCCTCAAGTACATTTAGGAAGTTGCATTAACCCTAATAGACTGATTACTGACAAAATTTCAGCACGAATACAAAAGGTTCGTGTGACATTTGCCAGTTAACGTTGTATCTGGCGTATATGTGATATCCGGCCATCCATCAAAGGACGCGTGTACTGCGCAGCAGCTTACTCTGTCCTCCTTTATGGCTATGAGGCATGGCCTTTGAAAGTGGAAGATACACAAAAGGTTGGCCGTCTTTTACCATAAGCTTGTTGAGTTCTCCGTATGTTAAGTGATATAATATGACGAGGAATATTGAAGTTAGGTGTAGATTGTACGAACTAAATTCTTATGTTTTGACAATCTGACTACCCCCGATCTACTCATTTGACCTATGTAGTTGACTTAACTCATAGTCATTGCAAGGTATTTTGTAAATTATATTATATTGTCTAATTGGGTCAACAGGGTCGTTTAACCTACAGAGCTTGTCCCTGAGTGAATTTGTAGGTTTAAATGCCGCCACAATTCCTCCTTTATTAAGAATCCTACGTAGGGTTTTAGATGTCTTCTCCTTCTATGGTAAAACTGTACATGCTTTAAATTCTTTCTTATTTATATTATCATTACTAGTTTCAGGATTATTTTTCTTTTTATTGTGACCTTTTGTGATCTGTTCAATGAATTTTATAGGATAGTAATTTAACACTAACGCTTCTTCTATCTGTTTCATTTCATCATTTAGGTTTTTTGTTGTACTACTTAGTGCTACTGTTCTGTTTGTTAGACATTTAACCAAGCCTGCCTTTACAGATAATGGATGAGATGAATTAAAGTCTAAATATCTATTAGAATGAGTTGGCTTTTTATAAACTCTGGTACACAGTTTACCTTCTGTTCGTTTTATTTTACAATCTGACATAGCTAATCTTCCTTGTTCATTTTCTGATTCAAATGTGGATTTTATTCCCTTTACCATTGAGTTTATGTGTGAAGAAACTAGAGATATGTTCTGTTTGTAACACCGTGAAAGTGTTATCCACCTGCCCTCAGTAGGATGTCTTAAAGTTCTTCTTAAAAGGTGCAGGTGTATTCACTTACGGTTTAAGAGATAATAAAAAGGCTCCACCGCACTTCATTTAATCTGTGGTATCATTCCGTGTGCTTTTATGAAGCGTTAGAGATTAAAGCAATACACTTCTGTGCAGAGTTCGGCGTTAATTTGTCAACCTACAGGTAGCATCACTTCAGGCGTTTTAGGAATGTGTGTATCCTCCAACCTCCAAACTGCTTGTTGTATTTCAAATATATGTAACATACTACGTAACTGTTACGTATTAATGTTATTAATCTTTCACTCTGAATGATATCATTGTCATCTTTCGTTTTCCAGTTCATCGTGCTGCAAAACTGTCAGATAAGCACTCGAATCTTATTGATATAAGTTGTTATTAAAATCCAAGTGTTTTACGATATTCCACACTGTCAATTCTGGTTTAAGTTCGTTGAACTTGCAGCTCTTTTCATCTCCTACATCTCAATCAGCCCTCCTAACTTTCCTACATCAGGTGTTGCACATACTCGAAATAGTCTGATTTCGCCTGAGCCACCCGTTGTATCAGTTTTCTATGGTTTGGTGTTTGCGGAGCGTTACAGACAACTAGAGAAAGCATTTCAAGAAATCTGACAAATAATACTAATCACTTATATATGTGGAGCCTTAGAACACTTAATACTCTGAAAATAAATCCAGATTTGCTTTTTTACCATTAAAATTGATATACTGCAGAAGAAAAAAACGAAAGGCATATGAGGCCACTTGATGACAGATATCTTAAAACCACTTTACACACATGATGCGATCAGTAAATGACCCGTCTTTGGGTTAGATGTAGAGTTTTCTACAAAACGAGCAGGATAATATACTCGTAAGTGAATACTACGTGAATTACTCAAGATTACATTAACTAAACTACTAATTATTATGATGCATATTTTTATTTGCAATATTAAACCACAGGATAAGGTGAAGGCGGTTGTAATATATACGTATTTATGAAGCATAGAAATATTTCAAGGACGGGGAGAGTAGAAATGGGGTAGAAGATTATGTGTGTGTTCCGGGGTGTAAGTTTGTAAGGTTAGTTTATACATGTGCAATAATAAGGGGTAAGGAAATTTATGTATACGTGATGGAAGGTCATGCCTTAAAGGCCGACGTAATACAGTATTTATGGATTTGTAAATTCCACAGCAGATCAGGGCAGCAATAATGACTAGACCAGTGTCTTTTGCACACATAGCACCGGTTGTTTAAAGTGAATTGCAACAGCCTCTGCTATTCGCAGTATTCGGCACCTGGATGCTTTTGGCTATTTATTTGGTACTCGACAGATGATGGAGATAGATTCTTCTATATAACATTTAAGGCCCCTTTGGACCAGATGACGTAATAGTGAACTGTTGGTAGTTTTCACTTCACCATTATTTAGCTACACCGGTGGGTGTTCCAGAACACGAAAAATCAAGTTCTCAGGGCAACAGCCATTATAACTCGCTCTGAAAGCTCCGTTGGATTGATAGATACAAGAAGAGGTGGCTAGTTTAGGTAGTTCATTAATTCAGCTGATGAATCACACCGGGTCGTGTAGATAATATGACCTGTAGTTTACCAGCCTTAAAAATTCTTTAAAATCGATTTCCTTAACTTGTTGGCAATTATTTCACTCGGTACATCAACTTTGAATTGCAGTCGTATATATAAAGGTTTCTTATTTACAGATAGACAGCAGTTCTTGTTTATTTTCTTGGTCGTCTGTTTCATGATGAACTTATCTGGATAGCTATTTTCAATTAAGGTGTCATATAAAATCTTAAGTGCATCTTCAATAACGTCTTATGAATATATATAACTTTGACCTTGTAGCTGAAGTTCCTTATTAAATTTCTTTGGCACTGGAAAGGAACAAAGCTAAGAAAATGACTATATTGTCCTGCCCATGTACTTTTCTTATGAAAATTTCTTATACTATCATCTATTAATTAGGATGATTGATTAACTATTGTAACAATGAACTGAACTTCGGTTCATTCTTATTTGTTGTGTGTTAAACACAACACACAACACAAGACACAGCTGATATCTTGAATATTATTCCCACAATGAGAAAGGCACAGAAGGCTGACTGAGATGACAAAGAGGTTTATTGCTCCATGGGGAATGCAAAATGAACAGAAGTTACAGCTGAATTATATACACCTATGTGATAGGATAAAATCTATGTTCTGGCTGAATAAGCATGTATGCATGCACTAATAATAAATCTAGTGTCCTGACCTTTTATTTGCTTCAAGGTCAAATGTCTAGCTTACAGATTCAATGATAAAATATTGACTGCCAGTATGCATACACATGTTCGATATATATTAGGACTTAGAATTGACCAAAATGACATAGTCATATGTACAAGATGCCTGGCTTAAAACTATTCAGCGCGCGAATACACTACTGATGGTTTAATTACAAGTTAAAATTTAGAAGAGAAAAAAATTTGTATAACAATTAGATTATTTACCTCTTCTACTTCTTTTAATCCTTCAATCATAAAAGTATAATGTCGTAGTGTTTGAGCTTGAACTTTTGGTACTAAACAAAAACCAACATGCAGTGGAACTTCAAATTTCAGTGCTAAACGTTGAGCGAATAAGAAAGCCCAATTATCTAAACAGGAAGATAATTTATTTTAAAAAAACACAACAACTAATGAACAAGGGAGAGAACTTTAACATACAACAAAAAATTAGTAGAAACTACTCTGCATACAAAATATCATATCTAAAACAATCAATAAGATAATCATTAATAACTGCTGTGAATGGATGTCATGATGCTACGGGTGGGAAGCTGGAACCAGTGGAATTCACAATATCAAGGTGAAGTGGTGAGTCGGTGGCACAGTGGTAGAGTGCTCGCCAACCATGCAGATGGCAACCGACGCACTCCTTTACCTCGCTAAGCCAGTAATAAGACTGGTAAAGAGGGAAGGTTGGGCATGAGCCTAGCAACCCTATCCTGTAAAAATAATCACCACTGCTACAGAAACTTTAAGTCTCTAGCTTGAAGCCCTATGTTCCACTGGGAACGTAAAGGAATAATAAATAAATAATAATGATAATAACATGAAGTGGGTGCTCATCGGAAGTATTGGTGAAGGTAGCGCTGTATCATAAATTGACAGGGTTAGAATTCACCAGTCATTGAATTCCAGAACAAATGGCTGAATGGTCGGTCAGATTAGCCTCTTAACCTGAAGGTCCTGGGAACTGTTAAAGTCATGAACTAGGATGAAATAACTGTCCAGTACTCTCCAATTCGCAATGGTTCTCTAACTAATGCTATCTTGTAACAAAATATGTATTGAAAAAAAATCTGAAATAAGCCTGTTAATTGAATACAAAAACAGATAAGTAATGTTTTCATTAAAACACAATAATTTACATGAAGGATATTTACAGAAATAAGTTGTGATAAAGAAACACAATCATCATTTATTCACTCTTTTCTTTTATCAGGTATACTTATGAAAAAATATCTTCAAAAACTGTAGTCTTTGTAACGTAAGGAAAAAAAATTCGAATCTTTATTCATTACAGGGTTTCATCATGAACTGATATCGGTTAGAGGAGTACTGGATAGCCGTTTCGTCCTAGTTTGCGACTCTTCATCAGTACGCACTCACCACTACGGTTCCAACCTTCTGGTTACAAGGCGAGCTCGTAGACTATTAAGCCACTGGAGCCCGATCAAATGGACCATGAATTCCAACTTCTGCCAATTCACAACATAGCGCGACGGCTAGCCAATGAGAATTTGTCCTCATACCCGACCTTCTGCACCTTACCTTTTACTTTGTAATCAAGAGACCACTCACAGCTGTTAACCTTGACGTGATGGTTGGGCTTGCATATCACAATGACCGAATGAGCTGCACTGTCTGGAGTTAATGTCCCTGCATTATCATCTCAAAAAACAAACAGTTTGAAGTAATGTGTGCAGTTCAACCAGTATTGTAAAGATTACCGACTACAACTCAGTTTACCAGATGTAGTTTCTCATGGATCAGACTATGATCCACACGTATTGTGCGCAGATTGATGTCACTATCAAGTTATTCAATCTGAAGTAAGTGGTGTGTTCAGTTCGAACCCAGGACACAATAGCTGGAAATCGTCGAATACTTCAGCTAATGAGCCACACCTCAACACTACTGATTAGGTGCAATATACAACCAGTTCTTTTCTATTACTTAAGTGACCTACTCAGATGAGAAATTTCAAAAGAGAACTGCTATTGCATTATTTCTAACCATTTATGCTCAATTTAAAAAATTGCCTCTTTAATTATCTATCCAAGTGTTAAGTACAGGAGTGATTTTAAAGCATATCCCTAAATTCACCGGTGACAGACAATATTAATTGTGATAGGCATATTTAGGCATTAAACTCCAAATTTAAACATCAGAATTCACTATCATGGTTTCATTTTAATATGTGTAGCCTACTGCATCAGAAATGCTTCGCTGTCACTTGTATTCTAGTGGCGCTTATTCAAATTGGCGTATTTTAGGGGTATGGGTTTGATATCACTCCAACTGTAGTGTTATTTTAGATTATTTCACAATGCATTTAGCTGTAATATATATATATATATATATATATATATATATGCAGAAAAACAAATCACATACTGACAGGATAACCTTGAAATGTATGAGAACAAAATAACAAACATCTCTCATCTAGTCTGTGTAACTCTATCTGTAGTCTAATTTAGTCATTTAGGTCATTACAACAGAAGGGAAAAGCGACAAAGAAAAATTGACTACGACATTAGTTATCAAACTTACAGGTAGATTTTATGATTTACAATCGATATAACAGAAATCACACTTCAGAAACCACTACCGCTTCTTAATTTTCAATATTCAATCTAACATTTATTCACAATTATGACATGACCTTGGCTAAAGGGTAGCAAAATCTATACTTTAAAAATATACGATGTTATAGATTTAAGTAAGGATATAAGTGATTGCAAGGCGTTTTCGCTTATAAGGAAACAAACGCCATGACAGATAGATATTCCAAATGTGTAAAAAAAATCGGAAAAACGCCCTTTAAAAACGGCCAAAAATAATATTTGATATTATCACAGTATTCCTTTAAACATGTAATACGGGAATTACATAGAAGCGAATTACCCAGTGAAAACTCAAATTGTAATTAACCGCCTTTACTTTACTCTATCAAGGAGGCGAAAATTGCAAGGGAAATACTTCCGTTTTGGGGATAACTTATATACTGACCCAAAGAAACAATAATGCCTTCTTAAAACAACACTAAGTAGAACTGAAGAAGTGTTACACCATCGTCAATAAAAGAAATGTTGTAAGGCAAAGTTCAACAACAGCGTCCCAGGAGTGCGAACGCACAAGTGACCTTCAGCCGACCAATCATACAAATGAGGAATTTTTGTACAAAAAATGACGTATATTTAGAAGAAAATGCATGCAAACACATTTCTCTCAGACAGGGCTTAAAAATACGTCCCAGCTATAATGAGGAGTATCAGTTGTTAAGTTAAATTAATTCCTGGACATGTATTCATCGAGGTGACTGAAGGTGAGCTGCTTTTGTGGATCGATTATCTCTCTTGTCCTGTTGTACAGTCTTTCCCAAAAGCTGTCGGTTAAATTACTATGGTTTCCGGTAAGAGGATCGGCGACTACTTACCAGGAAAATGCGGATATTAAAACAAATTAAAATAAATGACAACTCTAAATCTTTCCCTAATTGTAACCCTAACCTTAGTCCTGAACCTAACCCCAAACTTAACACTAACCTTAATCTTAACCGTAATCCTAACGAGCTAGTAACACATTGTCCAGACAATACTTACAAATGTGATTTGAGTGAAATTTGCTGCTTAGTTGGTGAATAGCTTTAATATTTCAGCTGTCGAAATGACAGGTGCAGTTAGCCAACGACTAGCACGCGTTCAAGGTCACTGGAGCATTCACACTCCTGAGACGCTATTGTTGAACTTCGCCTATCTTAAAATGAAACTAGGAACTGATTGGAAAAAAACATAATACAACCAACGTGTTACGAATTTACGAAATAAAAGTGATATGACAACGAACACAAAAAATCATTCAATGTAAAATGAAAAGTAATTTTCAAGTATTGGTTTTGTAGAGATTTTTGTTTGATTGCATGGGGGATTTCATCATGAGCTGACATCAGTTAGAGAACCACTGGAAAACCTGGGAGTACTGGACAACAGTTTCGTCCTAGTTTGGGACTCTTCATCAGTACGCACCCGCCACTGCTCTTCGAACCCAGGACCTTCTGGTTACAAGGCGAGCTCGTAGACCATTGAGCCAGTGGGACCCGATCCAATGGTCCTTGAATTCTAACTTCTGCGAATTCACGACATAGCGCGACCATTTTGCAGTCTCTTCTTCGATGAGTTACTGCCGCATCTTCAACCTGCTGTACCCTACTGGTCACGGCTTCTCACTAGAACCCCAGGTTAAATGCCTGAATAGGGCCAGTCGCTAGTGAGCGCTATGTCGTGAATTGGCAGAAGTTAGAATTCAAGGACCATTGGATCGGGTCCCAGTGGCTCAATGGTCTACGAGCTCACCTTGTAACCAGGTCCTGGGTTCGAACCGCGTACTGCTGAAGAGTCCCAAACTAGGACCACAGAAACACCTGTCCAGTACTCCCAGGTTTTCCAGTGGTTCTCTAACTGATGTCAGCTCATGATTAAATCCTCCATGCAATAAAAAGTAATTTTCAAGTGTTAGTTTTAAAAGGGATTTGATTGGTTTCAATATTGATCACGAACTAATATTAGTTAGAGAACCACTGAAAACCAGGGAGAATTCGACAGCTGTTTCATCAAAATGTGAGACTCTTCAGCGATAGGCACTTACCACTATACTGGAGACCTAACCTGAGACTTTGGTTGCGAGGGGAGTTTATTAACCACTCAGACACTGGGATGGGATCCAATGACCAATGAATTCTGACTTCTGTCAATGAGCAATTCACAGAGCCACTGTCAGCCAATGTCATCGGTGACGATTTATCTTGACACTTGACCTGATGGACTCCACTAGTCACAAATAATTCAAAATATTGAAACATACAATGACGCAGTTTGCATTCAAATGTATAATACAATGTCATTTCTAAAAAAACATTATAATTTACACCATGCTTACCAGGCTCAAATTCGTTGGCAGCATTTCAGCATTACAACTCATCACCTACCTTATAGACAGTTTGGGTAAAAAGCAAACTGTTAGTAAACAGTCGCATGATAATAACTGTTGAAAAGTAGTTGAAACAATTGCGTTTTTATCGACTGACATACGTACCTGTAAACCACTGCAGCGAGTGATGTTAAAGCATGCCCCTCAAAGTACACTATTTTGAATGAGCGCCACTAAGATACAAGTAAAAGCGAAGCATTTCTGATATGACTTTATGTACTTTGCTCTAAACTCTACTACCTATATATGTATGACTACCAAACAATATTTAATGCTACAGACTAGTAAAACTTGTTCATTGGAACTGGTGAATTTAGAGGTATGCTTTAACGTCACTTCAATAAAAGAACTTTTCAACAAAAAACGGCAAACAGAAAAACACTAACAACAATGTAAACAACACACACACACAGAAAGGGTGTTAAAACTGTACACAAGTTAGAAGAATAACACAGAGTACTAGGGGAACTCAACAATGTAAAAACAGTTAACAACAGAATCCCATTTAGAATATAAGAAAAAATGAATGAACAGGATAAACAAATCTGCATTATAACAAAAACACACACACACACAAATAAATGAAAACGAAATCAGATCAACATTGGAACGATGATCAACCTCTACTTGTTATCTGGGCGTTTTAGCGGCACACTGACAATGCAATTAATGCTATAGAGAATTCTCTCAAAATTGTCTAAATATTGTGACGTGAGCCGCAAAAATATGTGAAAAAAAAATTAATGTCGTATTAATTATTAGTTTAGTTAAATTACAGAAAATGGTTGTGTGTGAAGTTTTATCTAACCTGACCAGAAAGTGCCTCCCAGAAGACGACACTATAACCAACTGGTGACTAGAATTTATCTTCCACCCTGAGATACACATGAGAGTTAGTCTGGAAAACAACGATGACAACAATAACCGCGAAATCGTCTATTAGAAGAGGAAATACACTGTATATTATATTTAGAATTTAAGCCATAATTAAAAGGAACTGATCTGATTGGTTGTATGAAGTCAAAATTCCTCAAGAAATTAAGTTTTAAATAAACGATTTTATTTTTATTTTTGATTACAGCTTGATGCCACACCGTATTTTCATTACAGGTATGGCATTTTCAGCATGGATATCGGTAGCCCAAATTTTACAGGCCAACCATAGATATCGGGTGTGCGTCGGCAGGGGATCGAACTCCGGATCATGTGCATGGTCGGCGAGAGTCCTAACCACTGTGCCACCGACGAGTCAGAAACTATCCTATCACGTTATCAAATCAATGCATGGATAAATCATAACTTCACTCTGACAAAGAAACTTGTCCGTTCTAACAAGATGTATAACTTCAGGATTTGATCATAAACTGACATCGGTTAGAGAACCCTTGGAAAACCTGCAAGGAGTACTGGACAGCCAGCTGTTTCGTCCTAATTTGGGACTCTTTAGCAATACGCACCCACCACTGCTGTTCGAACCCAGGACCTTCTGGTTACAAGGCGAGCTCGTAGACCATTAAGCCACCGGCACTCGATCCAATGGTTCATGAATTCCGACTTCTGCCAATTCATGATATTGCGCGACCGCTAGACAGTGTCCTCCGCGAGTATTTGTCCTCACACTCGACCTGCTGTACCTCATTGGTCACGACTTCCCACTAGAACCCAGGTAACTACCTATCTGAATAAGTATAGATGTATAACTGGTTTATAGAGAAGCAATTATAAAAGTAAGGTATTTTTGCAAACAGCTTAATAATACTAAATATAGAAATGAAGGAGTTAACAATAAATAAACAAAGAGAGAACGAAGATATATGCAAGATAAAAAAGAGCTCATATTATGTTCTTTTTATTTCACGGCTTTTCCTCAGCTGCTAACAGCCTGAAAAATGACAAGTTATTTTAAATCAAAAGGTATGGGTGCGTGATACAGGATAGTTAATAGTATAACAACCAGAGTTTATTTATAAATAATGTGACGGAACATTCAAAAGAGAGAGAGAGAGTGAGTGAGTGACAGTGAAAAGAATATTACGTCAACAAACAATTAAGTAAATTGGAAGATAAATGATGATGAAAAGCTGTGAGAAGAAAACAACAACACAAAATACATTTGATCTTTTTATTCTGCAAATTTGTTCATTATCTCTTCGTTCACACTAATCAAGGGAACTGGTTTTATGAAACATCCGATTACTTCGTATTGGATAGGTATTAAAGCTATGACAATATTCCGATTGTTTGCGGTAGCAGAGTTTTAAAAAAATCATGTTCTGCACAACATGTTCACAGTGTACACTTTTCAAGAAGGGATTATTCGAGGTGTTGTAAACAACAGACTGCATAAGAAGAGGATAAAAATATTAATCCTATTTTAACACTTGCCAGTCAACGAAAACAAGTTTAGTAGAGTGGAATGATGTAATATACTTGACACGACTTAGATGATTCGAGTCAATCAGCAGGAAGCCTTGATCCTAGGTTTCGTGCTTTTCGGGACTTGTCAACAAGATGTATCTATAAGAACCTGAAGGAACTCATGTCCCCTCTAAAATTCGAGCCCACGTCACAGATATTACCACTGAGTTATTCGTACTCACGACCGACTTCTTGTGGGACTGTAACAGATACTTGATTGATCACTGTTATTATTTATTTAATTCCTTTACGTTCCCAGTTGAATATAGGGCTTCAAGCTTTGAAGTTTCGTTAGCAGTAGTTTAGTTTTTACGATGTGGAGTTGCTAGCCTCACGCCAGACCTAACGCCTTTTCCGAGCTTACGATCAACCAGGTAGGTTCAAGAAGTGCGTTGGGTGGGAATCAAACTCCCACTACGTGGGTGGTTGGCAAGCATTCTACTGAAAAACCGACCCACATTAACTTGATATATGTGTACAAAAATTATTCATTAGAATTAATTTAATGAAGTCACAAAATTGCTCCATAGAGACTGGGAAGGTGAATAAGTTGGGGGCTTTCTTTGTGATATCTGACAGTAACATCACATCCATACATTCTTATCTAAAAGTGAATTGGTCTGTACATGAATAATATATATGTGAAAGCAATTACACTGAAAGCTTACTTATTTCAAAGAAGTACTTAAGGTGACTGAAACTCAGTCTAGTATATACACGCATTATTGAAATAGAACTGCTAACATAACTCAATGGATAATCGTCATTAAGTAAAGGCTTCATATTTTAGCCAAGTCATCATGTCGCTCAGGTATGTCATGAAGCCTTATCTACTGAAGTGTATAGAACATATGCTACCCATGATGAACTATTCTGAAAATGTGGAGAATCAGTAGTTGAAGATTTATCCTAAAATGGCTCAAAATCACTAACAAATGAGATTTATGAAGTTATTGTTTAAAAGGTGCACTAATCTTCACTTAGTTATCTTCTCCATATAAAAAACGTACTTATCTGTCGGCCTACAAATCTGTTTGTGCTCCTATATATGTGTGTAGTAACATTTTGTTTGTCAGGCAGTCAGTCATTTCACTAATAATCAAGAAAAGCATTAATATCTACCAACTTGATAACCATATTCAAGTAACCTAAACATTTTTACAAAGTGTAAATTGGTGCAGTAAAAAACCAACATAAGAAAAAAAAGAAGTAGAGATATCGAATAAGGTGAGATACATATAACATCGAAGATTACGGTAATTTAAAAAACTAAAATACACTACTAGTGAGTAAGATGACAGCTATATTAAAAATTTATTTGTATGTTGGCTATAACGACGCAACAATATGAAAGTTTACACCACGGAGTGCATTCCATCAAACAGAAATACCAATACAGAATGTTGTCAAATAGTGTAATACTTTAACTTTCACATCGAAGGATAATATAAACTGAAAAGTGGAAAGCATGGGTAAAACGCTCAAATTCACAAGTTTTCAATAACACACCAAATAAGTGCTTCAATCACCATGTTTTAAAAACCTATGTACTGCAACTAAGAAGTGAAAATACATTCACCTTTCAATTCACGCTTAGTAACTCCGTAGATAAGCGTCTCACTCCGCTTATTCTAAGATATTCACCAAGGTGACAACAGACGACTAAAATAACCACAATATGAACTATATTCGTAGTTATAGGAAATAGGCAGTGGTAGAAAATAAATGCAAATTAAATGGCTATGTCACACATAAAACAGAGTAATACAGTGCCGATAACTGGATAACGCTACAAGCACAATTTATTACTCATAATCATATCAACTTATTCACAATGCCACATCATCCCTCATTCACCATAGATGTTTTTTCTCTCCCCCTTCTTATTCACTGCAATTTTCCATAACTCCAGTATGGATATTGTGAAACTTCAATTCCACGTGTTCGGCGTTGATTCGATGAACAAAGATTCAGTGATTAACCTCTCCTCCTTCCACCTAACTATCTTTCTGCTTTTAAACGCCTCCACCCTGTCCCACTCTATTGATTGACTGACGGGTTGACTGATTACATGCAAATAAATCCATTGCAACAATGGCTAGGCTTTCTTCTACATTATTTAACTTACCACGATCAATAATTCTAGCTAGCTCTAGCCAAATTCAATACCTATCTTCCGATAATCTAATTGACCCCAATCCACTACCTAGTTTGTCAATTTTAATTGACCTCACACAGTCATTGCGTAGTATTTGGTAAGTTATATCGCTTTCCTTAATTGGATTCATCGCGTCCTTTAGCTGACAATGTTTGTCTCTGAATGAGTTGACCGACTTGAATGACACCCTTATTCCAGCCTCATTAAAAAACCTAGCTGCAACTTCTAATCGTCCTTCCTTTTTATATGTCAGCATCACCGAGGTTTTTGAATTCCTCGTTATTAATTCGTGTGAATGAGTTGATGTGGGCAATAAAACTGTTCTCGAAAGGTCATCCAAATATTTATTCTCCTGACTAGCAGCACTCAGTTGTTGGTATTAGATGGTTGGAGGCAATCGGCAGGAAGCCTTGGACCTAGGTTTCGTGCTAGTTGGCACTCATCAGCAAGGCGTATCTGCAACCTTGAAGGAACTGATGTCCCTTCTGAGATTCGAACCCGTGTCACACGGTGCTGCAGTCAGAGACCTTACCACTGAGCTATTCAGGCTCGCGACTGACCTCCTGTAGGACTGTATTGGATATTTTTGATTGCACACTAGTCAGGAACTAGTGTAATGCGTCTAATCCTATCTTCGGTGCAGACTGAATTCTATCAGTCATGTTTGCAGATACGCCTTGCTGATGAGTGCCAACTAGCACGAAACCTAGGTCCAAGGCTTCCTGCCGATTGCCTCCAACCATCTAATATCAACAATTCACAGTGCACCGTAATGGCGAGCCACCTAGCATGGTGGCCACATTGCAAACATGACTGATAGAATTCAGTCTGCACCGAAGATAGGACTAGATGCATTACACTAGTTACTGACTAGTGTGCAATCAAAGATAACAGCACTCAACTCACAGTTTGAAGCTATCACCATTGATATTTTTTGTTGTTGTTAATTTTGATTGAAATAAGGCATTGAATTCAGGTGGCAACCATTACGAGAAAACATTATTTTGTAGCTGTTTTTCTCTCTCTCCCCTAAAATTGCATTACAACCAAGGTCCTTATCAGTGGTTAAATGTTTGTCTATTCATCACATTTATATGATATAAAAGTGCATGTTTAATAACCAATCATATTTTAACAGGTCAAGTTATTTGGGTTAGCCAAATGTTGGTATTTGGTAAATTATATTATCATTTTCTAACGCCAATGTGCATTAAATTCCACCTACCGCTGATGAATTTATATGCGTGAAGATCTTAGGGATATTTTTTTAAAATTTTAAAACGGTGGATGTGTCACATTCACACATCACCATCACAACCTAAATGCAGGATTAAACTTTCTCAACTAAACGTCAATATGTCAGCAACCATTTAGAATGTTAGTGATCCTATGGTCACCCCATTTGTTTGTATGTACATTTGCATAATCGGCATAACTTGACCTGTTAAAATATGATTGGTTATTAAATATGCACTTTTATCTCATATAAATGAGATAAATAAATAGTTACACATCTAACTATTGGTAACCATGCTAGTTATAATGCAATTTCAGGAGAGAGAGAAAAAGCCTACAAAATAATGTTTTCTCGTAATGGTTACCACCTGAATTCAATGCCTTATTTCAATCAAAATTAACAACAACGGAAAATATCAGTGGTGATAGCTTCAAATTGTGAATTGAGTGCTGCTAGTCAAGAGAATTAAATATCTGGATGACGTTTCGAGAACATTTTATTACCCACAATCAATCCACATCAACGCATTCACACGAACTAATAACGAGGAATTCAATGCCTCGATAATACTGACAAATAAAAAAAGGAAGGAGGATTAGAAGTTACAGCTAGGGTTTTTAATGAACCTGGAATTAGGGTGTCATTCAAGTCGGTCAACTCATTCAGAGACAAACATTGTCGGCTCAAGGACGTGATGAATCCAATTAAGGAAAGCGATATAACTTACCAAATACCACGCAATGACTGTGAGGTCAATTACAATTGACAAACTAGTAGTAGATTGGGGTCAATTAGATTATCGGAAGATAGGAATTGAATTTGGCTATAGCTAGCTAGAATTATTGACCGTGGTAAGTTAAATAATGTAGAAGAAAGCCTAGCCATTGTTGCAATGCATTTATTTGCATGTAATCAGTCAGTCAGTCAATCAATCAATCAATAGTGTGGGAGAGGATGAAAGCGTTTAAAAGTAGAAAGATAGTTAGATGGAAGGAGAGGTTAATCACTGAATCTTTGTTCATCGAATCAACACCAAACACGTGGAATTGAAGTTTCACAATATCCATACTGGAGTTATGGTAAATTGCAGTGATTAAGAAGGGGGAGAGAAAAATCATCTAAGGTGAATGATGGATGATAAGGCAGTGTGAATAAGTTGATATGATTATGAGTAATAAATTGTGCTTGAAGCGTTATCCAGTTTTTAATGTTGTATCTCAGTATGTTACATCGGCTAGAATTTTGGACACCATTTCTTTTTAACAGTCTTATGAAGGTAAGCTTACTGTATGAGATATAGAATTATATTCATCTATATTGACAACAGTTTTGTATTAGAGTAGTGTATAGTTGGGTTACTCCCTAGCCTAGTTATTCTATCAAAACAATTTTTAGATATTTAGGATAGTTTCTTAGGTTTTAAAGAATTTAGATGTACTCTGTCAGAATTTTTCGCTGAAGTAACGAAGAATTACTCCTGTGAAAGCCAACACTTTTAACTTAAGTAGCTTATTAGAAGATGTTCCAATCAGCAATGCAAATTGATGAAAATCAAATGATACCCTCGGGGTGCAGTCTGATGATGGTAGTTTGAATTTTCCTGACTACGTCGAATAGATTTATACATTTTTATAAAGTGTCAGCTGTTCGATGGTGGAACAGTCACCACCCATGCACGTGGTCTTGGTTTCGATGTCCGGTCAACGGGCTTTTTAACATGGTGGAGTCGCAGAAAGAAAATAACACCACTGCTACTGAAACTTCAAAGCTCAGAGCTGAAGCCCCAGGTTCCTCTGGGAACTCAAAGTAATAAAAAAGGTAGAACAAGGGGTACAGTCGACACTGAATATTGTCGGTCCTTGAGAGATACTCGGAGAGCAGTCAATATGTATTAGTAAATACAAATTTTAATTATTTTGTGCTTATGCTCACTTGCCGTTTGTCAGAGGTCTTTAATATCTTGTGAAGATCTGGAGGTAGATGAAATAGTACACACTTAGTTTGTTTAAAACCTCACATAGTCTACTAGCTCACTAGTTTTCTAGCCGGTCCTAAGGCTGGGTAAAGAGGGAGGGTCGGGCATGGGACTAGCGATCTTATGCCACGAAACCAATCAAACGGCCACAGAATCTTCAGCGCACAAACGATATATTACAAATGCATAATATTTAAAAAACGAACTTATTCTTCGCTGGAATCGGAGAGGCGAAATGATACAACCATCTGCTGAAAGCCTTCCGGAAACCAGTCAGCCGATGTGTCTTCTTTCTTTCGATGAAAGCAAGAACACGAATGAGGACGTAGAATGTACGAGGCTGTGAAAGCTGACCAGGTAGCCAAAGAAATGAGAAGATATGGTATAGAAGTGCTGGGAATCTGCGAGAGCAGATGGGATGGATGTAGAGGGTAAAAATTGCCAACTGGTGAGTCAGTAATCTATTCTGGTCACCCAGACAACAACCACGAGCATATTCGGGAAGTGAATAGCTACCATCATGTCACTAGCAGCACCCAAAGCTCTAATGTAGTGGGAATCAATTCCATCCAGGATCATGACAGCAAGATTCAACGCAAAAGAAAGGAGGATGGCAAACTTCGAATGCTACGCACCTACAAACAACGCGGAATAAGCGAAGGAGGATTTTACAGACAACTACAAACAGTAGTGGACGACATTCAGAATGGCGACATCAGAATCCTAATGGGCGATATAAATACAAGCCGGACTGGGAACAAATAATACAGGAAGAGGACTCATCATGGGTCGAGAGGCTCTCACCCGGAGAATTATTCACAGACTTCTGAGCTTTCAGTGATTTGGTAATCGGAGGGAGCATGTACAAGCACAAAGATATACACAAAGCAACATGGGTTTCGCCTGACGGACACACCACGAACCAGATAGATTTCATCTCAATCTCAGGGAAGTGCAGACGCAGCCTACTGGACACAAAGTCGGGAGGGGGAGCAGATGTGGGCTCAGACCACCATCTAGTTCAAGGAACCTTCAAGGTGAAGCTGAAATCCTTCAGAACAACGGGAGGCAAAACACAATTCAAATTCAACATTCGGAAACCGGAGGACAAAACTAAAAAGGATGCATTCACTACAGATCAGAGCAAAATCGTAGATAATATGTGGCATCAGTGAGGAAACCTGCGTGGAAGAACATTGGAACTCTCTGAAGGTGATGTTCAAGGAAAAGTGTACAGCCATTTTAGGAAGGAAAAAGAGACAAAACAATAGATGGCTTTCAACTGATACCTGGAAGCTAACAGAAGAGAGGAGGATGGTTAAAGAGAAGATGACTCAATACAAAGATGGACAAAATAAAGAGAAGCTGAGTTCAATGTACACTTCACTGAATAAAGAAGTGAAGAAGAGTGCTAGGAAAGACAAAAGACAATTCTACGATACACTGGCAACTGAAGCGGAACGGGCAGGCCAGAGGTAAACGAGACCTCAGAACTTCTCTTTCCACCTAAGTATATTTGAACATGGAAATTGATGACTTGAAGTAGCTAAGCTTTTTTCCTAGATTATTTAATTTAGCACGCTACCACATCAAACTGCCAAAGAAGGGTCACCTAGTTAGGCCAGTACAAGAACTGGCGTGAAATAATGCTCTTATCCATGCCAAGTAAAATGTTAAGTCGCGTCATCCTGGAGAGAATAAAAGATGCACTGGACACAGAATTCCGCCACCTACCGGAAAAAGCTGGATTCAGGAAAGGCAAATCATGTGCTGATCAACTTGCAACTCTACGCATCGTCATCACACAACAAAGCATAGAATGCCACTCAAACCTGTACGTCAACTTCATCGACTTCGAAAAGGCCTTCAACAGACAGAGTTGACCGAGAAGTAGTTTGGAAACTACTTCAACACTACGGCGTGCAGTGCCCAATTCTTTATCAACCTCACTCAGCAGCTGGCTGTATGACAATGCCACGTGTTAGGTGATCCACAACGGAAAACTCACCCGGCGAGGCGTTCAAAGTGCATACAGGAGTAGGGCAAGACTGCCTATTATTACCGATGATATTCTTAGTCTTGGTGGACTGGATTATGCCTCAGACTATGCACGGGCAGTAAGAAGACAGGAATACGTTTGACTACCGATAAGAAGACTCTAGAAGATCTGCATTTTGCGCGTGGATGATTTATGCTTAGTGTCACACAAACTCGAAGAAGCTGGCAGCGAAGATAGGACTGCAGGTGAACATAGAGAAGACGGAGTTGATGAAAATAACCAACCAACCAACAGCACCAATTACCATCAACGGGAGAGATTTGAATGAGGTTACTTCCGTCACTTATCTAGGAAGTATCGTTTCAACTACAGGCGGAACGGAAGATATCAAAGCCAGTCAGAATCGGAAAGGCAAGATACTCCTTCATTAACCCGAAACCGGTTTGGAAATCTTCTGCACTGCACTCAGTCAGCATAAATAACAAGATTCGGGTTTTCAACACAAATGTGAATTCAGTCAGTTCTTCTATTATAAGGGTCAGAAACTTGCACTGCGTGTCACGAAAGGGATTTCCAACAAGTTACAGACTTTTATCAACAGCTGCCTTCGCTTCTTATTGAAAATCAAATGTCCAGAAAGAATTAGGAACAACAAACTCAGATAACAAACCAACCAATAGCTGATCACTCAACAAATATGTAGGAGAGAATGGAGGAGATCGTGCGAGAAGATGAGAGATTATGGTAAATTATGAACCCAACTGAAGCGGACAGCAGAAAGTAGAGCATAGTGAAGATGTGTTTTGGAAGCTCTATATTCCACTCGGAACCCAAGGGAATAATAATAATAGTTTGTTTAAACACTACAGTTAAATCATACGAAAATCAGGAAAGAATTTAGCATTCGAAAAGGAAACCACACATTTAGTATTGGGAAGACTATATTACCAAGATCTTTATATAATATAAGAAATACTAACTCTTCAGTATAAAAATTCATTTCCCCATCCATCTGATAGAAAATCAATTTGGTCAGATGCCTCACGAATACAGCAAGAAAGATCTGTACCAATGATTCCTTAGAAGATGAACTAGGATGCTTCAAAAATGCGCTGGTCCAAATGAGTTATCCTAGTAGATTTGTAAGCAGCTGCCACCCCTAGTTTGTCATTTTCCAGCCTACCATTTATGATTGCTCAAGTGTAAGATAAGCTATCTAGCTGTGCCAATTCTATGTGCATTTACAAGTTTAGTTGCCCCTGAGCAGAAAGCTACATAGGGTGAACAACTAGACAGCTCAACAAACGCACCACTGAGCATCTTCATTCTCTTGTCTATCTTTTGTGATACTGATTCTCCTTTGAATGGGAGACAAATAAACACTTTCTTCTTTTCAAAAGTTGAGTATCTTGTCCACTCGTCTTTTCCTTTGCTATACTTTTGGATAAATCCCTTTGGATACCCATTTCCCCCTAGGCGTTTTTCAGCAAAGCCTGATTCTTCTTCCACCTTGCTGGGCAAACATAGCTCTCTGGCTCTGTCGTTGAAAAGAAGAACGTGTTTATTTGTCTCATATTCAAAAGAGAAGAAGTATAACGAAAAATTGACAATGGAATGAAAGGAGAAATAAAAAGACGCAGTTCAGCAGCTAAGCCCGTAACACTACATAACGCCGCACGCCCTATAAGGCAATCTAAACTGTATATGTAGCCAGTGGATGTTATCTTCAACTGCGTTTATAAATTTACGTGCACTTACAGAAGCAAGTATATTGAAAGAACAGAGAGAAGGGATTTTATCCGATTTTCAGAGCATATTCCAAGAAACTTATGTCTAAAATGAAGCAAATATTCACAAAATACAATCACCAGACACTTCTTTGTGGATACGGGTCATTTCGTCGAGATTTCCAAATCCCTCAAAATATGAAATATACAAAGGACAGAAAAATTTACAACGGTTTGCCGAAACAATTACAATCAAATACTTCAAACCGAACTTATGCATATACAGAAAGACAGTGTAATCAATCCCTTATTCTCGTGGTAATTTTTCATTTTGATTACATTGATTAGTCATTCATATTAGTGATTTCGGCTCACTGAGAAAATTTTCAATCTTATAAACCTTATTGAGTTGCTATGTGAACCTACAAGCTAACAATGTTTATTAGGTTTTTTTTTGTTTTTTTCCCACCCACCCCTCCTTTATTATTATTTCGAAAGCAGTATAAATTGATGGTAACTTCAACTAAAAACTGTAATACTTACATTCTGGATGCATTAATTTTATAATATTTTCTTTATTAATATTTAAACTTTGAAATATGTTAGTATAACTTTTTATAACGATTTTAGTTTCAGGTAGTTTGCAGCTGATGAGAACCTGTGTAACAGGATGATATCATATAATCCTGTACATTTGATCTTTCTTCATCGAAACTCATTGTCAGTATTACTGATATTTGCTATAATCCTTGTTATTACTGACACATTCACATTTATTATTTATGATCCATAAACTCACTGCCATTCGATAGATTTATATTTACATAAAAAATTATGTGTACACTAGAGTAAATCTTGAAGATCTAATTGAAAACAATATTGTTGGCTTATGTGTCTTGTTTTAATTTTACCAATGAGAATATTAAAGAAAACAGATTTCAGTCTAAAAGAGACCGACAGAGGCGATGACAACTCATCAGTCAGTTGCACATAACACAGCCAGCTTAGAAAACACTTCTTTGTGATATGGTGACAGAACAACTGTTCTAGTTAAAAGAGAATTTAAAAATACAAAATATAGTTAAAATGCGAAGTTTTCAGAATGTTTCGAAAATAAAGATCAGTTACTAGTTTTATTTTAAAAATATGATTAGAATTGACCTTCAAGCCCTTATTAAGAAACAGATATGAAGTTGACCCACGGACACTTAACTCCAAAACCTGACTTATTCTTTAATTAAGTCACTTTTTTGAGAATGTTAACAACTATTCCTCTTTATTACTTACTTATTTCCCTTATTCTTTTTATATCTCCTGTTCTTAGTGTATGTTTTTATTCACAGTTATAATTTTAACCTTTCTTCTGTCTAGACTTCAGGTGTTTTTTGAGGTAAGCGTGACAGTTTTCTCATGCTGAACGTGAGTGTTAATAAAAAAAACAAAGTACAGCTGCAACAAACGCTTTTGTTATGGAGCGAACGAGTCTTTTCTTTGGCGAAAACTCTGCTACCTTAAATCAAATTCACATCTGCAGTGGCGCTGAAATTTTTTAGGAAACCAGATAGTTCCCAGTAGTACTTACGAGGTGGCATCAATTCCAGACCTATTGAAAACCAGGAAGTACTAGACAGATGTTTCGTCCTAGTTTGGGCTCTTTAAGTCAGGTAAGAGGACAATCACTCGCCAATGACATTGGCTGGCAAAGCAGCTACGTATTGAGAATTGGTCCACCGGATCAGGACCTAGTGGCTGAATGGTTTACGAGCTCTCCTTGTAACCAGAAGGTCTTCGGTTTGACCCCCCAGTGGGTGAGTACCGATGAAGAGTAAATAACTAGGAAGAAACAGCTATCAAGTACTCCCTGGTTTTCCAGTGGTTCGTTAACTGATGTCAGTCTTTATTCAAACCTGCAGCTAATCAAATCCCTGCAAACTAACATTTAGAAAATGTCCGAATTAACTTTATAGACCTCTAGCACTTTTAATCAATTATTCACACAAACTACAATCATAAAAAAGCATAAAATTTCAACGAATAAATGAAAAAGTGTATTAAAACTTGAACGTATTACTGATATGAATTTCACTTGAAGACTAAAATTTCCTTTACCTTGTACTCTTTGTTCACGTATCATCCAATAAAGAACTCCCAATTTATGATCTGACTTTGAAAAGGTTTCATGAGTTTGCTTTTCAAAATCGTCTTCTATTGAAGGAAAATGATTTGGTCCTTTTAACTGACGAACGCGACATTTAGCATATTTAAATTCTGCTACACTTGTTGCGATATTCAAGCGTTTCTTTGCAATATCTTGAATCCAAGATGAGACATCAGGTTTTTCTACTTTTGAACTCATGAATTTTATACCTGGCACAAAAAACATCACAGTGGAAATAATAGGTATTTTGTATTTGTGTGGTTTAAATAGTCAGAGGTGTAGGAAAAAACAAAGATTCCAACAGCAATTCACCTGTTAAGATCATCACTACTTAATACAGCGAAAAGTGAGGAATCCTACAAAAGAAGAAAAATACTAGACAACAGAAAAATTAACAAGATAGCAGTACTGTCTAGTGATGACAGTTATGACATCTCACATCTTTACATTGAGTGGACAGTGTAAACGAAAACCAAAATAAGAAAATAACAGTGAAACTCTAGAAAAGAAAGGAAACCAAAGTAAGCCGATATTATCACGCAGAATTATTGTGTGAGTGCAGCAATCTAATTAACCTAGAGAAAATTCTACTTTCAGCAAACATGAGTTTGAAATAGACATAATGTTTTACATCTAGAAGGAAATTAAAGAGGTTGTTTTTAGATATGCAGTTGCTTTCCTTGCCAAACTTGCCATACCTTATTTCTATTTTAGCTGAAGTACATATAAACAAACAGTCTAAGTTGCTCTTAGTTATCTCATTATATCTCTTTCTCTCTTAAAAGTGTCCTTGTTTATTAAACAACCGTAAAAATGACAATATATATTTTTATATATATTATTATTGTTTCCTTTAATTCCTAGAGGAACATAGGGCTTCAGCCGTGCGTCTCCATTGCGTTCGGTTCTCTGCTAGAGTTTTCACCTGGCTCCAAGTCTGCCCACACGCTTTCATCTCCTCTTCACATGACCTCCTCCAAGTCACCCTTGCACTGACGACCAACTCGCCACTTCCCTTTCGGGTTCCACTCGAGCAATGGCTTGTCTAGTGATGTCAATTGATGGTTTCCTCAGAGTATGGCCAATCCATCTCCATTTCTTCCTGCCTATTTGTTTCACAATCGGTTCCTGGTTGGTTCGCTCCCAGAGATCTCTGTTGCTGATCTTTTCTGGCCGGCCATCTGATCTTGAGTATTGAGCGAAGACAACTGTTAATGAAGGTCTATAGTTTGTTTGAGATGCTCTTTATGACGCGCAGTGCAAGTCTCTGATCCGTGTAGTAGCACTGACTTCACATTGGAGTTGAAAATCCGTATCTTATTTTTAATGCTGAGTGCTGTTGACCTCCATACAGACTTGAGAGTAGTGAAAGCTTGTCTTGCTTTTCCGATTCTTGCTTTGATATCCTCGTCAGTTCCGCCTGTAGTTGAAACGATGCTTCCCAGGTAGGTAAAGGGGATTGTTTCTTTCAGGTTCCTTCGATTTATGCTGATCATTGTCTGTTGTTATTGTTGCTGTTGGTGGTGTTACCCAGGAATCTTCATATATATATAGACAAAACTTACTGAGTGATATTAGAATTAATGTTTGGCTTTACAAAAAATAACTAAGAAATGTAAACTTGGACTTGTGACACACACACTAATCTGTGCCCTTATATGCCTACGACTGAAGCGGCACAGAAAACGGGTACTTACGAAACTGCCAACTTGACAAGAGTACGAAGTCTTTATTCAGGAGAGAAATAGTTAAAAGTGTATTTGACGTTCACAGTAAATACCCGTACTGAGGAAGCCTGGTGTAATATCCAATCTACTGTTAAAACAGTAGCAAAGGCTGTTGACAACTTGAAACCAAAGATTAGTAAATGCCAGTAGATTTATGTTGTGACTGGTGCAAAAGTACTGGTCCCCATGGACTCATAACATAATGATAAGCAAAGGTCGCGACAAAACAAGCTAACTAAAGGCCCTCGCAACGACTGGGGACAGTGGTGGGTGATGGAAGTAAAAGTGATGGGAAACCTTCAGCGGTAGGTAATATTAGACAACTATATAAACGGGCTGTAAAAAACCAGTGGTAAGTGAAACAATTTCCAAAGAGGGAATTTAATTAACTCTCAAGTAATGAATGGGAATCTGAAACAGTCCAGTTGAACTGGTGTCAAACACTGATTATCCCAGTTTATAAGACGTTAGACAAATCTCCGTGATAATTTTAGAAGGATTAGCTTGACTAACAAGCTAAAGTGCTAGATTCAATAGTTTTGAGCGAATTAGGTGTTTGAGAGGAATGAATCTGTGGAAACCAGGCTGGCTTTAAGCCTGAGTGAGGGCGTACTGGTTACGTTTTTAACTTTTGATAGATTCTGTAAAATGGACATACTCACCAGCGTCCAATACTTGCCATGTTTCTCGACTTAAAAGCGGCATTTGGCTCTGTCGATTGAGCAGTGCTATGGCAACATCTGGTCAGAAAGGGAGTGTTGAGAAAGTATTTCGCACTAACCAAGGCACTTTACTACAACTCACTCAGCAGTTGACCACCTAAGTTGTTGAGGAAGTTGCATCATCCTTAATGAACTGGTTGCTGTCGAAATCACAGCATGGATACAAAAGGTGCGTGTGCTATTTGCCAGCTTACCTTATCTCTGGTGCAGACATGATATCTGCGTTTCCATCAAAGGACGTGTGCACTACTCAGCAATTTACACTATCCTTCTTTATGGCTCTGAAAAATGAACGCTGAAAGTGGAAAACATAGACAGACTAGCTATCTTTGGCCATAGTCGTTTGCGTTTTATCTTCTATATAAACTGATATGAAATTAGTGAGCATTACTGGAGTCAGGAGTAGTGTCAGGTTACTGTGAAAAGTCAGTCAACCAGACTGTGAAGCTGTATCGATTGGAATGGCTGGGACAGGTGTTACGCATGCCAAATAATCGCCCTCCTCGATGGACAATGTTATCTAACAGTGTTTTGTTGACAGAGTTAAGGACAGTTAGATTGAAACATGGCAGCAATCCAAGGCATTTAAGACCGATGGTTTGGGCCACGTAGGGAGGTTCAGACTATCTGGCTAGGGTCTTCGAGACTCAAAAGTCAAATGGATGGGAAGTGCTAGTGCGATGGGTCAAAATCGTTTTCAATGGTGTACGAGCATTCACTTTATAAACGCTCATCCATTAAATTCTCCTGTTTCAGTTTACTGCAGTGTCTTGATATTTTTCCCTACCTTTGTGTACTTTTATGAAGTGTGGTAACTTGTAGTTTTGCGCACTGTTCAACGTTGAGAATTCAGTAAGTCAGTTATTTGTATTGTTCACTAACCCTAAGTCAAACCGAGTTAGAAATATAACTCAGGTTGGATTTCTCATGCCTCAAGTGCAACACTCCTTGTGCAAGGAATAGGGATTAATCTTAATTGCCTTAGTTAAAATGGTTCACGTCAAAAAGAATAACGACAAAGGTTACAAACAGAGGAGAATAATAAACGGAATTCACAAGAATCAAAATTAAGTGTAACAAGCCAGCGGATTTATTTATACCGAACAAATTCACGATAGATGGGAATCCTTACCGAAAAACTCCTTCCATTTGATCAGTACCTTTAAAAGAAGATAGCTAATATTGATTGTCAGACAAAGTCAAACACTAGAGAAAGGCAACAAGTTAAGTTTAGGAACTTCTTCTGTAGCCATTAGTTTCACAGTCCAACCAATAAACTCCTGAATGCATTTTGCACCTGCCACAAAGTAACCTCTGGAATATTTACAAAACGTGGGACCGCAGTATGTGGGGAAACATCCATTCAATGTTAAGTAAGACACACGAAAGTGTTGGCCATTTACCTTATACATCAGACTTCTCGTGTCATGTAATAGAAATGAGGCAATTCAGACGAAGTCCAACCTAAAATCAACCTTTTCTCAAACATTTTCCTCCTATACTCTTAAACTTAGAAGTGCACTGCAGACACTTTAGGGCGGACCTAGGGTCCACTGCAAACACTTCGGGTGCGCTGCAGACAATTTTGGGAAGGCTGCAGGCAACTGTCCCACTTTCTTCAATGCGTTTCAAGTTTTTTGCCCCTGAAGAAAATGCTACCCATGGGTTCCACAAAACATTTTATTTGAGCTATTTGCACTCTTTTCACTCTGATATAATTGTCGATCTGATTAGCAGTGCATTTTATTTAGCTTTCATTCATACAAGTACATTCTTGCAGTCAGGTAGGATTAAATCCGATAATTATACGTGCACAACATATAACTCGAGGGTATAAATTACCAGCATCTAAGATGCTGCTACACTACTTGATAACACTAGAAGCATTTTACTTGTTTTAATACTAATTCCACCAATCTAAATAAACTAGCAACATGTCTAATATACCCAATCAAGAAATAACAAAGGCACGTACTCAGTTTTTGAAATTCCGCCTCGTGTTCAGGTAGCCAAAGCTGATGTGTTTTAAGAACGCAGTAAAACTGCAACAAATTGCTGTGAAATGCTTCCGCCCCACGCAATTTCGTGCGGTTTTGGCTTAAAGACTGAGATCTCTATAAAATCACACTCCCTACCTAATATTCAATATCTCATTGATGAACTTGTGCACTATCGGGTCGTAGTTTTGCTACAGGCCTCTTTATATGGACAAACAATATCTAATACTCAAGCAGCTGCTTATCTTTCACAAAAATTAATATGACGAATGAGATGTACTGACTGGCCACGCAAACTTATATCTCCTTTCTGGATCATTAAATGATGACGGTGTCAACAAAATAGTTGGATCTATTAATTTTTAAAAATTTTATTATGGTTTGATTCCACACAGCATTTATTTGGTACGGGTTTGGAATTTTCAGAATGTGATATCGGTAGCCCAAATTTAGCAGGCCGATTATTGATATCAGGTGTTCGTCGGCCGGGGATCGAACCTTGGACTATGTGCATGGTTGGCGCTGTGCCACTGACACAGAGTAAGCTGAAATTAAGTATCCAATATAGTACCGACAAGTCTGTAAAAATCTCATGAGTTCTTAACCCACTGTTCTTGTTCCGATTACTGTCCTCCTGCTAAATGCAACGAGAGGAAGTAAGCAAACTTCCAGGCAGTCCTCTAGTTAGGTTGTCATAAATTTCTTTTCAAGAGACGGGCATGCCAGCTTTTTAGGTACAGAAATTAGGCATCAGGAGGGAGCAGCTATCAAATCTATAACGATCTGCATGAGGATAATGGCTTGCCATTCAGAGTACAATGCGTTTTCGACGGAAACCTTACACTTATGTACCCCACAGCAAGAGATTTCGGTCAACTTTGGGGGAAACGACAAATTTTCAGACGTTTTCTTAACAGGTTTCACGAAGTGTCCGACCAAGTCCCTTGTTCTTATATACAATCTCCTTTAAACAAGTGAGTACAAACAAACTTTCTTAGCGTATGACCCTCGGCTGTAAAGTTAAAGTTCCTGATCGTTTGGAGTCCCCTGAGTATTCCCCCTTGACGTGAATAAACTGAGATGAGCATAAGAAATAAATAGTGAGCCCTAAAAGCCACCAGGTTACCAATGATGTAGTGTTGTATTAAACCAGGTAAAATAATCTGATTTATAACCCCACGGAAGGAGTCACACGATATCGCCTATGTATCGACATTGAATTGGCGGAGAGAAAACATCCGCGGAGATAGAAGAACATTTTGGTCAAACCTCGCCGTCGAATTACAAACTGGCCTTAAGAATCTGTGCTAATCCATGGCTTGTGGGACAAGGACTGGCTATGGCATGCCATCGGAACCCATCTATGCGTCCTTTTTTAACTGGGGTTACTAAGTGTTTCCCTGAAAAATTGTAAGTATCATATTCCCTTTTCATCTGTTGGAGTGGCGTGAATGACTACCTGGCTACCAAGTTAGGAAAGGCTAAGATGTCAGTAAATCATGTGTCCCAAGAACAGGCCAAACAACAAGAATATATACACAGTGATTAGCGTTATTTCTGATCGAGGCTAACAGGAAAATGTTCTGGGCGTTGTTAAAGCGGTGTAATTAACTATCCCACACAAGTAAAACCTCTTGGAAGTTTAGGAATTGTCGAAGACTTAAACAACATTTTAGAAGGGTGACCGAATAAAGAGGGTGACACGACGCAAGGCCATCAGACAATGTCTCCTAACAAATAACCCGATTACTACTCTGTGAATCTTCGCACAAATCTGAAAACTACTCATTGGTTGAGATGGGTAGTTATATACCACTCATATCAACAAGTAGTGCTTCCTAGGCGGGTTGAGCTGATCTTGACTCCGAACAGCCGCTTCACTTGTTTGAGACCGATGTTGACAATAGTGTACCCGATTAGACGGTGAAAATCTGACAAGTTTTCATCCGAAATAATTTTGGATATACAGCTCCCTCAAGCCGGTAGTTATCAAACATTATCTTACGGCCCGCCAGGAAACCAATAATTCAGGCCGTTTGAATGATTCTGAACCCGTTTCTCTTTAACTTATGAAATCCACTGACATTCAACTCCTTTGTCAGTCGATAGACTCAAAAGGCTACACTATAATGAAAATAAAGATATATTTGTTTAAAGACATCTGGGAAGTGGATCTCCCTCACCAGAAAAATCATACCTACTTTAATCTACTTCACTACTGCGTTCTAGCTTTTATCCCTACTCCTATCAACCTCATTCCCTGTGCTCTCCTTGTTGTTCCTGTGTGCTTTCACTGTCTCGAACCATCTTATATCCTGCTGTAATTCCCTACATTCCACCAGTTTTGTCTGCTTAATCCTTCAAATCTCTTTCCACTCACGTAATACTGCTTTCTCCGAAATATATGACAACCTAACTAGAGGACTGCCTGGAAGTTTATATATATATTTATTCCTGTTTATGCAGGAACATACCAATTGTACAGGCATGGATAAGTTATTATATAAATTACAGTTTGTTTGTTCAATCTGACATTAGAGTCAGTCAGAACAGTCTGCAAAATAGTCTGTCTGTGTAACACATAAAGAGATATAGAAATATTGTCTTCGCATTAACAAAAAACCCAGACTTCAGATGAGTGTGATACAAATATCTGGGAAAAATAAAGCTTGAAGTCAATTCTCCTATAAAACTTTGTTGTGAACAGCATCCGTGAGATAAAGTTTATTGATGTATTATTTTGATTCAATAATGTATTTATTCCATTTTTGTCAGCAGTCTTATCGTAGTTTTATAATAGGAAAGAAATTTGATCTTTGATACGAAAGTTAGATAAGGTAATGTTAGATTGTTTTACTGCATCAAATGGGGTCAATTCTAGAACTTTCCATTTGCGCCATTTGCGTCAGCATGGCAGACTGTACATGTAAGTTGAGTAATACATTGATAATTGTTTGAAAACCAGTTGCTTCTTTATTTCAGATCAAGAATACTCCTTGTACAGAATGTTAGCCAGCGTTTTCAAGTGGTTGCATCGGATCGTTCATAGAATTTGAGTTTGAATTTACATAAATGGTCATTTCAGTTTGGATGTTGGGTTGTTCGACCTCAACCAGGAGGTATATAGAAGTTTACGCTCAGCAGGGAGATAAAGTATGTAAATATGAAAAGAACTTTATTATTTTATGTACATATAAATGTTTATAAATGTATATCATTGTATAGTAAACACTACCCATAATCTTGTTGTTTTTTATGTAATTTTTGCGAAGTCTTAGAGTTTATTTAGTGTCGTAATATTTAGTAATGAGTCTAGGCGTTATAGTGTGCTAATAGCTCATGCGTTTTGGAAATAAGTGGTGCGGTGTGATTGGCATAGTCATTGGGATGAAGCAGTTTATATAGCAAGCGTTTGAAGGTTATGATAGAGTGACAGGTCCTTATTTCTAGGGGTAAACTGTTCCAGATCTTAGAGTACATGACTATGAAGAAGTTTGCACGGAGTGCTGTTTTACAGTTTTTCCTAGATACTTTGCACGTTTGGTTACGAAGGTTGTAAGAGCCTTCCGGTGAGAACTGTATCTCTTTGCTGTCTGAGAATGATATTTTATGCAATATTTTAAAGAAGAATGTTAGGTTAATGCTCAGTCGTCTCATCCAGAGTGGGTCGATACCTAGAGTTATACATCTTGATGTGTAGTCCTTTTCGCAGTCAAATCCTAGTAGTTTAGACGTGAAGTATCGTTGGACACTTTCTATTTTAAGTTTGTCACTTACGCGAGTGCTGCTGAGAATAAATGGACAATATTCAAGTAGTGGTCTGACACAAGTTTTATATAATAATAGCTTCGCTTCGTAGTTGTGGAAATTCCTGAGTATGCATCCTAGAAGCATCCTCGATTTACGCGTCTGTGTCGCCACTTGCTCGGAAAATGTCAAGTCACTAGAGTACCTGAGTCCTAGGTCAACAACACTTTGGAGTTTAGGCAAGTCGATGGATTCAAGTACCAGTTTGATATTTATTGAGGGTGCACCGAAGCATATCCAACCACATTTTTTAAGGTTGAATTTCAGGTTCCATGTGGAGGACCATGCAGTTACTCGATCTAGTTCTTCCTGAACAGCTTTCTGAAAGTACCCTAAGTCATCACAGTGGAATGTGTAAGCTACTTTAAGATCATCTGCAAAGATGAATGGTTTGCCAAGTGAGAAACAGCTGCATATGTCGTTGACATATAGAGTGAATAGGAGGGGGCCTAAGACGCTACCTTGAACTACTCCAGAAGTGACTGGACTAGGTTTAGAGTTTACAGAACCCAGTCTAACTACTTGGGACCTATTGTTAAGGAATGATTCAATCCATCCTAATAATGGGTTACTTATTCCTAAGGAGTTTAGCTTATTTATTAGAAGCAAATGGTCAACGCGGTCAAAGGCTTTGGATATGTCGAAGTAGATGACAAGTACTAGTTGTTGTTTGTCGCGGCATCTAGTTATGTAGTTAAAGAAGTCAACGTGACATGTCATGCATGATCTGGATTTTAGGAATCCATGTTGGTTGGGACTTAGAATATTGCAGCTGAGCATATGTTTGAGGATATCATCTTTAACTATTCGTTCAATGATTCTAGATACTATGGGTGTAATATTGATTGGCCTATAGTTGTTGACTTCAGTTTTTGATCCGGATTTGTGTTTAGGTACTATAAATGTCGTTTTCCATTTATCTGGATAGGTTTGGCTTTCTAGGGACATTGTAAAAATCTTAAGTAATAAAACGGAAATGTCAGAACCACCGTGTTTATAAAGATACGATGGTATACCGTCAAAACCGGCACTACTAGAGTTTTTAAGAGTATTAACGGCTTGGTTAATATTAGAGTAAGTGAAATGAACTGTAGTGATTTGTTTCAGCGTTGAAGATGAAGGGAGTTCTATTTTAGATTGTAAACCGAGAAGTGGACTTGTAGGCTTAAGGTAGTTAGCTGCAAACGTCTCATTAAACAGTTCACACATGTCTGCATGTTTGCTGTATAGTTTGCCCTTGTTTATAAGGAGAGAAATTTTATGGCTTTGGCGATTCATTCGTTTCTTTAGTATTTCTGTGAGAGCACCTACTCTGGTGGTGCTGGCTAGTGCCGTGCATTCTTCATTTCTCATACGCAAGTTATGAGCTTGCGAGATGGAGCTAAGAGTACTAAGTATTGACCCTAGTGTACTAAAGTCGTGTCGCCTGAAGTAACTTGTTGACAGTCTTTTCAGTTTCCTACGATCCTTTGGCTTTATGAATGTCTTTCTATGTGGGGAAAACTTTAGTGTTTGAAATGGGATGACAGCATCTAAGCATGTGTTGGAGTTATAGTAAAAGATGTCTAGAGCTTTCGAGAGGCTATCAGTATAGAAGTACTCACTCCATTCTGAGGATCTTAGCATTGATTTTACTAGAGTCCAGTCTGCCTTACTGTAGTTCCTGTAAGTTATTTGTTGTGAAGTAGGGGTATGGGTTGCATTGCTACTTGACGGAAGTGGCAGTGCACACAGCACTGTTTTGTGGTCACTCCCTGAAAACTCAGAACCTACTAGGGTAGAAAGGGGACTTATATTGTGGCAGAAGATTAAGTCTAGTACGTTATTACCTCTTGTAGGGGTTGTGACGGTCTGCTTCCAGCCAAGTATATCCAGTGTGCCTAAGAACTTATCAAGTTTAGTTGGACCTGTGGGTATTTCCCAGTTGATTTCAGGTAAGTTAAAGTCTCCACATAGGATCTTATGATCGTAGTGGAGGGTGGATAATTGTTCTAGAGTATTAATAAGTTGGGTCTCGTAATTACTAAAGGTGCCAGGTGCTCTGTAGGTGCATCCAATTAATACTATTGCGTTATTTAAGTGTAAGTTAACCCATAAAGTTTCAGGCATGTTAAGTGTACTACTTTCTAGCTGTGATACAGTAAGTGCATTCAGAAAGTACATAAGACAACCCCCTCCCTTACCACCTTCCCTGTCACACCGAAAGTGTGTGTAGTTATCTAAGCTTATCTCTTCATCCAGTATGTTCGAGTTACACCAGGATTCAGTGATGACAATTATAGGGGGTTTGTATATTACTGTGAGTGCTCTGAGCATCGGTAGTTTATTTAGAACGGATCTAGCATTTATGAGGATTAGGTAAAGATGAGATTTGAAATAGCATTTGAAGTACTTAAGTTCGTCAATCAGCCCCGAATGTGGTTCAGCACCCAGTAGTACTGTTTGACATGACGACCCTATGTTGAGAGGAGTTTCAGCATCATGTTCACCTATGTCTATCGAGTTGGTGTGTGCTGTTTTCGGTGAAGAATTGAGCGTTGGAGTACTGGATGTGCTATAGGCTAAGGCATTTTTATTTTTAGTAAAGCTAGAAACGGGGGTAGGGATCTTTATTTGACCTAAACTTGTGCATGTACCAAGTGTGCTTAGTGGATGCTGGTGAGCTAGACTGTTCCTACATTCATGCAAAGGGGGAGCCAGCACTAGTGGTTTAGGAGTGTTAGCATCCCTACCAGCTGTTTTTTCAACGCTGACAGGGACGCAGGGGATAAAAAATGATTGGGACCTTGTGAAGACCATGGTCTATTATTCCACCTATTGTTAGGTACTAGTGGTGTCCTTGTAAGGGTTTCGAATGTACTGCTTTGTGGGTTAGTTCCCAGCAGACTTGTACCGTATATCCGATCAAAATTTATTAGCGTGTCATACTGTGAATGCCCTGAGTTGTTGGTGGTCGAGTTCTGACTATTGTCACTTGTACTCTTGAGGGTGGCATTGTTTGGGCGTTGGTTATCAGTGTGGGCCGTGGTGCTATTTCGCATGTTGTGGGTGCCAATACTATTGACCGTGGGGAATGTGGGCTTACTTATACTGCCATTGTTGTTGTTGGCATGATTTGGGGTCATATTCTTCTCTTTTTTACCAATGGACTTATGGCTAGGAGAGGAAAGGGTCAACTTTCGGGGGATTTTGACTTTTTTCCAGG